>CAJNOQ010008194.1:0-11441 GCA_905250885.1 Didymodactylos carnosus
GACTGACAGAAGATGATTTTTTCGGATGAATCGACATTTTGTGTATTAAAACAAAAACATCAATGCGAAATATGTCGTTTAGAACAAGAAAAAGTTCTTCTGGAATGTGTGCAGCAAACCAGTACTGGTGATGGGAGAAAGCTTGGAATTTGGGGCGGCATCTGGGGTTTTGGGACAACGGCTGCGAAGATTTACAGGAAAATATGAATGGCCTTTTGTATTACGATGTTTTACAAAAGGAGGAACTGCATCAATCTATGGCGAAAATCCGCACGAAAACCAAAATGATCTTTCACAAGACCTCCTCCCGTGGCACACGTCGCATATAGTGAGGGATAAAACTGCCAAATTGAACAAATGAACACCGAAAACAGCCGAGATTCTCTTTTCTGTCCCGCTACATTTTGTTACACTGTTGAACTGTTCTGATATAGTTTTTCGACATGCTGTGTTGTCTTTATTTGAAGAAAACTTTCCTCATGTTGAGTCAGTTCTCTCTCCATTGTATGGTGACTGAGAAGTGTTGAAAACTGTATGTTCGTTCTCTGGTGACAGACCTTGCTTTTATAACAGAAGTTTATTTAATGGATATTTTTATTGTAGTTTGTGGCTTTAATGCAACGCTTATTACATTTGATGATATACCTGGAAGGACATCAACTCAGGGTAACATCACGACTGTTTATGGTGGTTTGAACTGGACTAACGCTTTATATATAAATGCTACTTGGTTATACAGTAGCAGTTATCCAATTATCTGCACTGGCTATTGTTTATGGTTTAAAGCAATGATGACAATAGGCTCAATTAATAGCGCCAAATTTACATTTAATTCCTGTATTTTAGGTGGTGCTTGGAATAACGTGCAAACAACAATAAAGGCGTATAATTCTGGCACACTGTTGAATACAACAACTCTATCGTTACCCACTCATTCGGTGAGATTCGCACCGAATTGGTCAGGTGTTACTTCAGTTACATTTTACTCGAGTAGTTCTGGGTATCCAGATACAGCAATGGAAAATCTTTGTGTAACTTTTTGAAACAAGCTTACACTAGTCTTGAATTAATCTCCGGTTTATAGAAAATCAACTGGAAAATCGGTGTAAACTTTCTAATTTACAGAAAGTTTTCGCCGATTCTCCCATTTTATCGAAATCGTTCAATTTCTACTTACTAGAAAATCGTCTTAAATTTCCATAAATACGAATTTCTATAAAACTGGAAAATCGATAAGCAATTTGTGCGAATACCGAACTTTCCGTTAACTTCTTCCATCTTAGGGCGCAGAATATGGACCACTGCTCAAAAAATGATCAAGCATTGGTTAATCTCGAGTATATCAAAAACAATATCCCGTTTTTAGAACTTTTCTAGGTAGCGTAGTTCTCGAGATCATGCGGCGCACATTTTACACAAGACGGCGACCAAAGAAAAACTAGGTAACACGCAGCTCCTTTGCCAGACAGAATAAACGCATACGTCCAAGTAGTAGAACAAAACCTTGCCTAGGTATAGCCCTACAGGAAAAGAAGGAATCAACCTACGAAATAAGAAATGATAGGCCATTAGTTCTTCTTTCGTTATATACCTAAAGGCGAGATATAACACTTTCTGCTAGTGAATTTATCTGTCTTCTGCATTCTTTTTCTTAGTAGTCACAACAATCATAATTAACAGTAACTGTAGTTATTCTTCAATACTGCGTCTTCTTTTGACTAACAAATCTTTTTTTTTAAAATTTATTTTACTTTTCTTCGTAATTTTCTTCTTTTCTCTCTCTCACAAACGAAAATTCTCGTATTAACAAAATTACATTCTCGTTTAAATTAAGATTCTCGCAAAACAAAATTGCGCCGGCCCACTGAATATACAAAAAATTTCAAAGCCCAAAATACATTTTTCTTTCACTTGGGGCGCTTATGGTATCGAATCTGGACCTTTATGTGAGAGAAAAATGTGCATTGATCAGTCTCCAATGTCGGGAAAATATCCTACCATTCCCAGAACTTTTCTAGCTTTCATAGTTCTCTACATCATGAGGTGCACCTTTTTCACAAAAAAAAGGCCCATACAAAAAGAAAAAGACAAAATTCCCAGCAAAAACACATAATGTCTGTCGACATAAAAAAATGGTGCAACTGCGTAAACCTAAATTTCCACAAATATAAGTGATTACAACCGAGAAATATCTCTATCGCTCGTTGACACGAAGGAGAAAAATGTTCCAAGAGTGTTCACACATTCCACCTTTAGGGCAATGCGTTTACACACGAAGAAAGAAAATTTAATTCCGTGTCCACCACAGATGTCACCGGTACCGGCAACCGGCCCAGTTCGGTTAGAAATTTTTGACCGGTCGGTCGTAAGAAAATTAATTTGATCTGCTGGTCCAGAAAAAAAAGTGCTTTTTCGTCTGAAAACTCATTGACTGGATCGCATTTTGACAGGAAACTATTTCAAAAATTTTGGGAAGAAATGAGCACTGAAGTGTGCTAACTTACAGCGAATAATAAGAACTGTGAGTTCCTTGTCATTTCCCATTCAGCAAATATTTCCTCATGAGGAATACTTTTTCGAATCGCAAAAGGTATTTTCAGTTCGGGATATACACCACCATATTAATTTAATTTTTTATGAAGAGCAGATATACTTTCGGATGATATTATAGTCTTTGCGCATTTTATCCAGCAAACAAACTTCTACCAAAATAAATGATCCCAGCGCCCTATTATGTAGAAGACTTTGTCGAATCATACTCTAGAACTTTAGACAGTCATTTTTTTTAAAATGTTATGCAGCTCAAGAAAGAAACGAACTGAAGAAAGTTCCCATCCGGATCGATGAGGAACAAGAAGACAAAATTTCAAAACCACATGGCTTTTACCACATGGCTCAACGCTAGCTTGATGATGCCTTTTATAATCTATGGACGACAGTCGACGAAAAGTAGATAATTCATCTACAAGAATCGATCATTTTTCTTGAGATAGAATAAAGTTCAGATAAGTCAGACATAAAACTTTAGCGCCAAACTCTTATATAAAATTTATCTAAGATTATAAAATTACGTCCCAAAGTAGTTAAGCGTCCCAAAAGCACACACTTTTAAATTTATCCTTTTATAGTAATCTTCTTTGATGGCAATACAAGCTGTCTTAAACTCTTCTGCAGCTGTTTTGTATAGTTGAAAATGATAATTCGATGTTTTACTTTTTCGATATAGTTTACATTTCCTTTTAAGTCGTTGAACCAAACTTTATCGCGTGGTTCAATACAAATTTTTTTGTCCAACAATATCTGCTCGAAGGCTGTAACTCTATCATTCAGATTATTATAATTCTTTAAAACAGATATTTGTACAGGTATTTCATTGAATCGTTCATTCACTTTCTCCCAGTTAACCACATTATAATCATAAACTGTACGTTCTATTTTGTCTTTTAAAGATAGTATTTGAATTTTAAACTCAATAAAGTTATGATCACTTCGGCCTAAAGGTGGTCGTATAGCTATATCAGTTATAAATGAAGAACTTTCTACAATAATCAAATCTAAGCAAGTACCAGAAACATCTCTTGTCACTCCTCTAACTAACTGATACAGATTCTCTTCCTGAAGAAAATCTTAGAATACCTCTCCTGCTTTAGTAGATTGACAACAAGTTGGTATTACCCACTTATACTCCACTCTATATCATCCACAAACAAATGGAGTGGAACGATACAACTCAACACTGGATGCAAAGATAGCTGCATTATCCAATGAACGAAAAACGGATTGGGATGAACAACTGCCATCTGTTACATTTAATTATAATGCCACCGTCCATTCAACGACCAAACAAAGTCCGTTTGAAATGGTATTTGGCAGATCACCAAAATTAATATTTGATTATCAGCCAGAAGTCGTATCGCTCGAACAATACCCAGAGCACATCACAAAATTAAAACAATATATATCATCATTAGAAAATGAAGCCAAGAAGAACATCATAAAAAATCAACAACAATCGAAAAATCGTTATGATTTACATCGATCGAATCCAGTATACAACCTGGGTGATTTGGTTCTAGTCAAAACAACAAACAGTAGACAAAAATTTGACGTTCGCCACGATGGTCTGTTTAAAATCGCTCAACGAATGGCCGACAAAACATATATGGTGCAACACATCAAGAAACCAACATTAACAAAACAAGTCACCGTCGATTTTCATACCAATATTTGAACGTCCAAATATCAATTAGAATAATGATCATCGTAGCCAAACAGTGAAAATATATGCATAGTAGTTTGGTATACGTGATCACTTATGTAATCCAGCAATGTCTGTCGGAGGAGTGGCTTTCCACTCTTCACTGGTAGAAGGGGCTATTACGTGATCAATTTATCCTTAAATGGTTATCAGCATTATTATTTTTCATTTCCACTCAAACACTATGCAATGAGTGTGAAATTAATAGTTTGGCATTTACACCATTGAACATACTAGTTATAATTGATATAGATGATACCGAATTATGAATCCCAATAGCTGAATTCATTCGAAACTTTAGCCTAAGAGAGAAAGAGTAGAGATTTTCCTGTCTGAGAGGAAAAGATATCGCGTCTACCTGAAACAGAGAAAAACGACTTTAAACCTTCCTGGTATTGAGAGAAAGACAAGCTAAATTTTCCTGACACTGAAAGGAAAAGATGATAAATGTTTATTTTTGTTTGTTTTCTCTAGATATACTTATTATTATATTTGTTATATTACTCTCGTTATACTACCAATATCATGAATCGATATCCAACATCTAGATGCCATCAACACCGGGATATATCACCTACATATCGTCAATCATCAAATACAACATCAGAATATCAACGATCATCGAATTCAATATTCAAACATCAATCATCGTCAAGATCACTACCGAAACACCAACACCGACATGAAATACAAACACAACCGAAACAGCAAAACAACGAAGAAACGTATGATATTTCACAGTGAAATATCATTAGATATATCAATCAAGTAAGAAAATGTGATGAGATCTCTCTTTCTCTTATCTTCCGGCTTATTTCATAGAATTTATCTAATACTTTCTTTTTATAAACTCTGTTTTTGAATTTAACAGGCTCTTTCACATTAGTTGCTAATTTTGTTTGTGTATCAATGTTCTTTGCTACTTCTGACTCTGCCATTCTTACTAGATAATTAAAATATTCATAAATGTTTTTTTAAAACCGATTCACGAAACATATTTTGTCATTACCTCCTTGTTGTTCAGTAACGTTTGTCGATTTTCTTCACTCACTAGTTTTTCATAAAACACCAATTCAATCATCATTTTTTTACGACGCATCACGTTCTTTATATCATAGAACTAAGGAATTATTAAAAATAATTACTTGTGATAAATTTGCTATTATCATTCTTTGTTTCATCTTTGACTAAAGCTCGATATATTTCGGGTGTTTCATAGCTGAATAGTATTGATACATAATTTTTGACGTTTTAAGTCTTCTTTTACTGTTTTTGATTAATTTATTAGCATATAGTTTATTTAAAAATTGTTTAAATTAAATTTATACCGTTTATTGTGTTTTCATCTCACTTGATCAATAAGAGAAAAAAAAATAATCTCGTCAATGTATTTCGTATTTTAGAAGTGATTTCATTTTACCAATTCAATTCAATCATCTCAGTGCTGCATTTAATGTTCCCGAATATGATAATGCTGTTTCAACTACGAATAAAGAACAATTATTTTTCGCGTCAATGATGTATAAAACATCGTCATTTAAATTTTCACTACAAAATGAACATGTTCATCGTCTTTTAGAAGTAAGACACTTGAAACGTTTCTTGTATGTTATCAAAAACAGCAAATATTCTATCATTTAGGTTGTTTCGATATCTTTGGCATATGGCGATGAAACTAAACGTCATATTAATTTTCTGCGAAAAGGAATCAACAACAACAGCTAGGATTAGCAAATATTCCGTTGACACCAAAATGGCAACTTCATACCGGATATACATTATAGGAGAATGTTCCAATTAGGCGAAAAACAAAGTAAGACTGGTTATGTTTATTAGAAAGAGAAAGAAAAAGACGAAAATAACTTTTAATTGACTTTTTAGTTTTATCACACGTACAGCAGCTGTGACGTTAACTGCTGACCATAAATTACCAGTATTATTTTATGAATATTATCCAATTAAAATTCACATTCAAAATTGTGAAAATGGTGATATTGTAACAGCAAAGTATATATATTCAAAAGACTGGAATAACTTTTGTTTGACATTGTATCCTTCTGTTTAAGATTAACCTGCTCTTGTGCAAACACAGATGAAACAAATCCAACACAAGACGACAGTACGTGGTTTTGTTTTTGTTTTTGTATAAATGAGAATTATTTTTAACATTTCAATATTTCTTGTTCTATTCAGCTTTTCTGTCCTATAAAACAGACAGTTCCATTGAGACAACACGAACATGTATAATAAAAGCAAAACTAATCCCGAAAGATGGTCAAGTGCGTGACATACTCTTGTTTTATCATTATTGTAATGTGGATTATTGTACTTGATATTTGATCGAGAGATGAACAATTGTCGTACAGTGTTGAATGAGATGATCAATAATCGGTTATATCTTGTTTCATTGCATAACATAAAAACTCCGAATATGAAATTGAAGATGTCGAAGGATTACCAGTAACGATAGTTAAAAAATCATTAATAATCGATTTTTCTTTATTTAAATTAACAACTGAATAATTTAAATGATGACAAACTTGAGTTAATAGTGAAAAATCATTAACATTTTCACCTAAAAATAAAATAAAATCTTTCTATATTAAAGCTGATTTGGTGGATGTTTCATCTATTTACCAATAATTCCAACAAATGTTTTTTCTTTCATTTATCGATTGTTTAGAGTTGATCTGATGCAAGAAAATTAATTCTTCTACCGTTTTTGTTATTGGCCCACATGTATGTTGATCCTAATTTAATGGTATTATCTCGTTAAAGGGCCACGTTCCTTGCGTTGGCTCCAATGAACACACATGTTTGGCATGCATTGCTGGACTCAATAAACTTTCAGCAGTTTCAGTTCTAGTAGAAGGAGCGACCCTTAGTTCTTCACCCTCGCCGCCCTATGTATGTTTCAATAGTAAGTGCTCATTCACAATGGATTTCCAGAACCATATAGTAGCTCAGTGCTGAAGTATACCAAGTGTACTATCATAGTCCATCCTGCGATCTGTGGATTTCGCTAAAATGGCTTCGGGGGCATCGAGTTCTAGAGGCTTGCTTCAATTAGTATATTTCTGCTATAGTATATTAAAATTTCACTAAAAGACAGTTTGATATGTAACTTTTCACAAGGAATTCAATGCTAATACAACAACAAGTTAATTTCCATTATTAACGCGGTCTTATGTGCGAGTTCCACCGAGAGTATTTCTGATAGGTTCCCTTCTGATGGGTTTTCTATAAATCAGAATATGCCGGTCAGTGGTTTTTGAGTAACTCAAGAACGAAAAGCGATAGAAACTTCTGTTTTTTGCGATTCGATAGCCAAAACTTTAAAATATCTTTTTGTAACTAAAACAAAGTTGAAAATACTTCTCAGTGACCGGCTTTATAGAAGATTTCTAGAAAACCGTTTTGTAACTCTAAAAGACAAAGCAGTAATAGATTGGTTTTTTTATGAGTAAATAGCCTAAAGTGTCTTCTTCAAAATGGGAGCCAAGCGCAACTTTGATTTTGGATGATTTGGACGTGGTATCTGATCTCCATGGAGCACCAGGACTGGCAATCAGTGGCTTCCAGTAACCTCGAAAGATGAAGACTAACATAAAGTAAAATAAAATAAAATTTTGCCATCAGATTTAGCATAGTCGACTATGTACTTCTCTTCTTCTTCTGGTTTTGCGATTCGAGAGCCAAGACTTTAAAATATCCTTTTGTAACTAAAGCGATACAACTTCTAGATTTGCGCCTTTTACCAAAATTCATTAAAATGTTTTGTCTACAAGAGCCCCTTAATCAGAAAGTTAAAACGACTGGAGTTAAGAGAAAAGTTTTGAAAACGTCGATTGAAGAACGTCGGTCGTGGCTTACGTGCAATGGCTCTTAAAGTAATGTCGGCTAAAAACGTTAATATTTATAAGGCGCTGCTAATTCAAAGTTTCCACAGGGTTTTACTTTTGAATCAAAGGCACATATTCTGATTCAGTTTCAGATCACGAATATCGCCCTTTTATTTCGATTTGAACACTTCTTGACAAAAAATTGAAAATAAAATATTCGTTAATCAATGGTGTAGACTACAAAATACACATTGACGTCATCATACTATCTAAAGATTTCTCGATGCTCGTTTTGAACCAGAAACAGAGACAAAAACCGAATATAAATCAAATTGATCGCTGAAAATGAATAACAATCAATTATCGTTTTAACTAGTATGGATGCGCATCAAGGCTATCCTACAAAAGGCGTTTCAGTGCAGTAATGTCAGTTGCACCCGTGTCAGATTTAGTTTTAAACGAGCAGTCCACATAAGACTTGAAATCGGCCCACTAAATTATTATTATTTTAGTGGACTGATGTCAAATCTTGTGTGGACTACTCCTTACTGTTCTATTTCGTCAACGTCTGTCTATAAAAGCATCATCGTATACTTGTAATATTCCGAATGCCTTTATAAGTACATCTTTTTCTTCTCATAAGAAAGATGCCGAGGTAGTACTGTATGATTACTCTTGGATAATGTGATATTGATACCCATTACTGCCGCATTCTAATCAACATAAAACTAAATAAATGCCATTTGCTGTGCTACTTTCAGTGCAGCACCAATTTTTATCGATGCGACATTTTTTTAATGAAAATTTTTAGTATATATCGACACTGCAACATGGCACATCGTCTCGTGTCAACTTTAATGCCAAGAACACACGCCAAAACGTCGCGTTCGACGATCGCGATAAGAGTAACGAAATAAGACGATAAGATGTCGTGATGGGTCTTGTCAGAACTCTTAGAATCGTGTCATGATCCTAGCCCAATCACTATTCTAGAGCAGAAGGGCTATTTCGCGGCACGACTCCTGATAATTGCTATAGGAGTTCCGAAAATAATTTTTTTATTTTCAGAAATTCCCAATTTGATAACTTTTGAGAAAGTCGCGTTCCTTCGATCGGGAACACGACTCCTGATGCGAAAATTAAACTTCAAAAACCAAAAATTAAGTTAAATTTTAATGTTTCTTTCGTTCTTTTATACAAAAAGTTCAACTGTAAACTGATTGATTAGATAGTGTAACACTGGAATCTTTTTTGTAGACCTGGTATCTGATGAAACTTTGGATAAACTTCCAAAGAATTATACCATATTGTATTAGAAAGAATTTTTACAAAAATAAACAATTGTCGGTCGTGGGTTAAGTAGAAGAAAATTAACAGCATTCATTAAAACTAGTGACATTCCCATTGAGGAGGATTTAACTCATCTCCCACCTATTTTATACCTGTCGTTTGATTTTTTTTTATATCTTTTTGATATCTCATTCACTGCGGACAGGCATTTATAAAAGCAATCAAACATTTCATTTATATTCTGCCTATTTTGTATAATTATTGACTATTTGTTCTTCTTTACCTTAACAACAAAAAAATCAAATTCCACGTGATGATAACCATTAAAAAAAAGAAAGAAAAATAATTTGATACCAGAACACTGTGATGAAGTATTAAGACAAAATATTGCCTCTCATTACTAAAATATTTAGTATTTAGCGAGTGCGCGATGCTAATTCAGTTTTTTTTGTTCGAAGCCATAAGCTTATATATAGCATCATATATTTATTTTAACTAAAAATCTCACTCAAATTTGGTTGTATTAGCAACATTAGATTTACTCTAAATATGATCGGCAAATTAGAGTGTGAGACAACCGGTTCACGATACGACTGACTATTTTCTCCCCCCTATATAATGAACTGATCTTCTCCAATAACAACAACAATTATTTATTAATTATAATTTTCTAATCACGTAACCTAGTGATATTAAACGTAAGTTATACATCCAGTATCTTTTTCGTAACTCTTTTTTTTCAACGGTATCAATCCATATCAACAAAAATCTGCTTCTATTGATGTTAACAGATCGGATTATAGGACACTAGGATGCCGATAGTAGGGCACAACGGCACCAATACACTTACATTAGTCATCACATTTACCTGTCAGTAGTCAGATCAACAGAAATTGCAACTCTAGTGTGGTTGGACTTAAGCCGGTATATTAATAGACCAACTCCTTAGTTTGATTCATTTGTATAATTCAATTTTAGTGATTTTTATGTAAATATCATAGCATCTACTATGATAATCAGAGGATTTCTTCAAGTACGAACATATTGAAAACATATTCATTGATATTGCTATATATGACACTGTTCATGCATACATCCATTTATTTTGGATGTCAAAAGTTTGTGCATGCGGTAATATTCCGTAGTAATGAATGTTTTTTTCCATTACTGTACTTTGCCATAGAACGAAAAAACGATTTTTTTGAAAGTATCTTCTTAAATTGTCATGCTCTAATTATGAAGGAAGTGCTTCATTTTTCTAATTGCGTCGTTTTTACTTCTGTACAAAATACTATGATGCATACTTGTTTTTGCTAATGCTTCGTTCTAAATGATACTGTTAAACTTACCTTCAACGGAATCTTTTTGAAATGTTTCATAATTTAAAATATATGACAGCTTATGCATAGATTTTTGGAGAACATCTTGTATAACACGTTAGTATACTTCAGAAAACAGACGAGATTTTAAACCGATAACTGTAAGTCGAATAGTCGAGATTGAACAGCATCTATAGCGAAAATTATGTGCACATGTGTGCGAGCATATGCGAACGATATGACAAAATTTTACTTGTGCTACTTCCTAAAAAAGTGTGTGTGAACTGTCTTGAACTATCGATCTTGGACTATCGAAGTCTAAAAGCAGCTTCGCGATTCTCATATCGCGATCACGATCATAAACAGATCGCAGTGTCATAGCGTGATCGTATTCCAGCCGCGAGGTCATGGCGCGATATTACAATACTCGCTATTGTCATGACTCTTATTTGCATAACTCGCGTCGCAACTATTATGCTATCGCGGTATTTAATAGCTGCTTTATCTGATGCTTGAGCTCTGATATCTGCAAAGCCACTCTATATGAATGTGATTATTTCACTTTTCTTCATTAATTTTAAGATTTTATACTGATGAAATAATATAAGTAGTGGAGTTTGTATCACTCGTGCAAACTCTTCTAATTTTTTCCTATTTGTCGTTTACTTAGCTTATACATGTTTTGGAAGAAAATTCCCAGAAGCAGAATGTGATGCTAAATAAACGACAAAT
>CAJNOQ010008195.1:0-11439 GCA_905250885.1 Didymodactylos carnosus
AAGACCCGTGGGCATTTCTCGAATAACTTTTGATAGGAATGACATAGAGACCTACGATTTTCGCTGTTCAATAGCCAAGACTTGAGCAGAACTTTTCACAAGCGGAAGCAACTTTTGAAAAAAGTCCAGAGATAGGGTTTTCAGAGGATCTTTGGAAAACCAGCTTCGTTCTCAGAAAACTAACATACAATGTTAGTAATTGTTTTGCATGCGTAGATAGTTCGGACGTTACTCTACAAAATTATGCAATTTGAGATTCCCAGAGATGTCTGCTCGGAGATAGACACGTGCTCGGGGAAAGCGAGCCCTGCCCGAACGATGATAACTAGAGAGTCGGGACTTGCGTAATTTTGTAGAGTAACGTCCGAACTATCTACGCATGCAAAAAAATTACTAACAGTGTATGTTAGTTTTCTGAGAACGAAGCTGGTTTTCCAAAGATCTTCTGAAAACCCTATCTCTGGAATTTTTTCAAAAGTTGCTTCCGCTTGTGAAAAGTCCTGCTCAAGTCTTGTATTGAACAGCGAAAATCGCAGGTCTCCATCTCATTCTTATCAAAAGTGGATGATCAAAAGTTCAAACAGTAATAAAAAAATATGATGCTGATAATGTTTTGAATACGGATCAAATCGGCATCGAACTCCAAATGCATTCCAACTGAACTTCAGACCATACAGGCGAGAAAGCAACTCTAGCTTCTGTTAGATCTGTACATTCTGTACATACTCTTACACAGTTCGACCCATAACAAGCATGAATGGCACGGTTGTCGGTCCTCTATTTCTCTGTTTGAAAGAGGTAAATTAAGTGATAATATAAAAAATAAATTGTTTCACGCAAAAAATGTTGTAGTTACCTGCGGTAGTACGTTCATAATAGTCTATTGTGTGTTCCTTGAAAATGAAAATATGAATTTTCGAAACGTAGGAGTAAATGTAAGACGAAATGACTTATATATAGCTAGAATTATTAGACAAAGACGGTGTTGATAAGAGCTATAATCTTGATGGAGCTGGATCTCCAGTATTCATTCCATCATCATCAGTTGACCCATCACCGTGTATTGTTCGAAACGAATCTTTATATTGCAGCAATGATACACCATACTTTGACAGTTTTTGTCCAAAATCAGCAATTTCATTTGATGCTGTCGTTATATCGATATTAATTTTGGTTATAAATGTCGAGGCTTTCCTTGCACTTCCGACTTTTTCTTTACCAAGTTTTACTAGAATATATAGACTTAGAGCTCAGCTTTATGTTTTCATGTCCAGGATATGAAACTGTGTCTATCTAGAAAGTTTTAAATGATTTGGAACGGTTTTGAATGAAATATGAGCTTTTTGGTTTTGCCTCAAAAATCGATATTTTCTGTAAAACTAATTGTTCACTAGGTTTTTAAATGTCTTTGCAAAAATAAACTTGCTCCAGGATTCAGCATGACTCATTACTCGCAATCTATCCATTTTTGAAGTTCTCAATAGTCATTCAATACTGGTGCCGAGGTTCCTAGGTAATGCGACATCATGTCTAAACGGTGGTAAATGAAGAGATCAGCGAATTCGCATTTGAAGAGAACACTCTGAGCTAACGATACATGAAAAAACAAAATATTCCCACTTGAAGTTTTTGAGCTATGACCTGCTTTTTCAAAAACCTCATAGAAAATTTAGTTCACAGAAGAATTTTGGCAACCTTTTCGATTATGAAAAGGTTGCCCTTTCGGTGGGCGAAATCGCAGGTCTTTATATATTTTTCATTCGAACGTTACTCAAAAGATAGCAGAGTCCATTCTATCTGAATATTTAAAATACAATTTGAATGAATAGTAGAAGTACTCATACTTACCTAATCCTTCCTTTTCAAGTTCTCTTGCTGCGCCTTGAAGCTGTTTACTTTTAAACCACCATGATGTTTCATTAAATATTCCCGTAATAGTTTTTGCCCAGGTGATAAGAGGATAGTTTTGTGAGGATTACGTTCAACTTCGGGAATTTGATTACTGAACTGATTTTCTTGTTGCGCTTCATCATTTTGTTCTTCGCATTGAGCTCGAAGTTCTTTCAGTGTTTCTTCTATCTTTCTGTTAGCATAGATTTTCTTCTGACAGATGTAATAATCCATTAGAGCTAGAGACGATTGAGCTGTTACTGATGATATTGTTTCGAATCTTTTATTTCTTTTGAATTCTTCCACTGCGGATTTTATACGTTCCATGGTGTCTATTTTGAAATCATGGTAGGATAATCCTTGCTGTTGATCACGAACTATTTCAAGTATCATATCGGCAATACGAACATTATCTAAGGCGCCAACGAGACGGTTTATTTGAACCTTTGTTATAGCATAGATCGAAGTTAAAAATGAATCGTATTCAATGGCTTCTCGGACGATTAATGTGTATCCGTTCCATTTTTCATTTATCATCTCCAACGCTTCTTCAGAATATTGATAAATTATTCGTTTTGATTCATCCTCGTCTGTATTCAGCAAATGTAGGGCATACAATAAATGAACTAAACTTGGTTCATTAACATCTAATAATGTAATTTCTGCTGAAAGAGGTATATTATTTCGGCTTCGGAGCGCAGAATAAGAAGCGGCCTAAAAGGCCATCACCTTCGCTATCCGCAACAACAGAGCCAAATATATCGCCTGATGTCCGCCTGAACCGATATTTAACACGGATCTACTAAAGCGACTGATGGTGACTTGACGGTTTGTCTTCTTACAGTATGGTTTGTATTGTAAAGGGTGCATATGATCGATCTATTATAAAACCCAGCGCCACCTTTGTAGAGACCAAACGACTGCATTAGAGTTGCGAATTCATCTCACAGTTGTATCAAGCGTGGATGGATATTTTTCAGTTCGTGAAGTAGACTTTCGATTGTAGCACTGCTGTTAATGCGAGATTTGTCTGGTGTTACGTCCAGCGCTTCTTCTATTTCCAAGCAACTATTTCTGATTAAATCAACAGTAGTGGTTTTGTTCGAGCCAGGATACCCAATAATAGCTGTGAAAAAACTAACATGGGTTGGAATACCAGCGTTACTCATAACCTGAGATGTATTCAATATGATGATCTATTGCAGGAAGAAGCAATGTAAATACGTATTCGTATGGAAGTTGATACGCAGAGCACACATTTTTGATGATATCGGACGTAACAGGATCAAAGATCTGTTCAATTGGTACTGTTATAGCTGCAGCTTTACGCATGATAGTACATATTTGGTCAAGAGATAATCCCTTATTCGACATATCGACTTAGATCACAGTTATAAAGTTACACTGTGTAGGTTTTTAGTACTGATGAGAATATGGTAATTAATATTAAGAATTGCTTTAGAAAACTTTAATGCATAGATAGATAACGTTGTAATCGAAATCAATTTTTTAGACTTTATGCAAAAATAATGATACTCACAAAATATACGTAGCCAACTTTTCAATGTTGAAAAAAGTTTAAAAGTGATATTAGTAATTTTTATGAATAAATATATTCAGTTGTAATAGTTGTTCACTAGACCAAAACGGACAGATATATGAGTGAAATGGCTATGTGAGGAAGATGGTTATAATGCTTCAGAGTAAAGAGTAGACCGTTTATTTCAGAGATAATGACATACTGTCTATGCTCTTTTCTTCACTTGCGGATACATACGAGAATGGTAGAGACGGGTATCATCTGTCAGTAAACGAAAAACTTTTTTCTTTATTGCAAGTTTTTAAGCTTGTCATAATATCCCATTTATTTATACTATCTTGGTACTTCGAAGTTCTTCTGCTATCGACGATACAATAGATGTTTCATGTTATTATTGTACGTGAAGAATGAACTCAACATATGTGTAGTCGAATGAGACATATGGATAGAAAGAGTGAATATTAGTTTCTTGCTGTACTGGACATTCATCAATGAAAAAGAATATTTGAGAGAACAGTGGCCAAAGATAGAGAGAAGAAAAATAAAGGTCAACCGAATCGGACGAAAAGGAAAAAAGAATGATCGCCAGTTTTACTTCCAACATTCACGAGCAGCAGTTATTTCATGAACTTTTATATCCATATATTGTCGACATTTGCTAAGTTTGTTCTTATGTTTCTTTACATACATGCAAACTTATTCTCTCTCATCCGTTAGTCTCATTGGGCGGATATCACCTTTATCTTTTCCCAATATCAATTTCAGAAAAGTTTCGTACACACTCGGATCATCTAAATTACATTTTTCACTCTTGATTGAAATAAACTCCGAATAGTAGTAATAGACGATTTTCTCATAAATGACTGATCACGCTCATACGACTTTATTAAGTATTGAAAATTACCAATGAGACTCGAAGTTGTTGGACAAATCGGCTCGCGACTAACCTTACATAGCAAGATTAACTACATCTAATGGCAAGTAATTCCAGAGAGTTCCAGCTTTCGCAAATGTAAACTGACTGTAGTAGCCATATCTAACTTTTCTTTATCATTTTCGTTACATTCAGAGTTTTGATTCGCAACTTTTTTTCGATCAAAAATCTTTTCATTCAAAATAAAGGTGATTTTAGAGTTTGTAAGTGAAATACGGTCGAATGATTATTCGACGCTTTCATGCATGTATAAAAAGGAAACTCGATCACAACAACACAAATATCTTCTAGATCTCTGACTATTATGATCCTTGTACAACATGATCTA
Organism: Didymodactylos carnosus; assembly: GCA_905250885.1. Taxonomy (NCBI): domain Eukaryota; kingdom Metazoa; phylum Rotifera; class Eurotatoria; order Philodinida; family Philodinidae; genus Didymodactylos; species Didymodactylos carnosus. Next base: position 4,693 of record CAJNOQ010008195.1, read on the forward strand.
AACATTTCATATAATATTAAGGTGATCAGGTCAACGATTCCGATCAAATGTGATACCATGCGGTCTCTTTCTTGACAAAGAATATTCTTAAATTATTTGAATAAGTACTTTTTCTTCGTACTAACTTTATTTTTATTATATTCCAAACGTTTCGATTGAGAGTTCAATCTTCCTCAGTGGATACAAACATTAATTAAATTAATTAAAATTACATAAACAAACACAAATTTTGGAATATAATAAAAATAAAGTTAGTACGAAGAAAAAGTAGTTATTCAAATAATTTAAAAATATGATCTAACTTCGTATTCATATCGACATTTCAAAAATGACAAAAGAATATTCTGTCATCTTTATCGTTCTGAACGTGATATATCTGCTTGTTCATTGCAATACAACCATCGATAGATGACACGAAGCAGCTAATTCATGTTTGTATTTTTGCAAGTTCTTAACAAATTTCGTGCTAGTATAAAGGCAAATCTTTTCTACAGAAATCTACGTAGTTCTTGTTGTTTATTCATAGAACTAGACTTGTCCAACGCCTCTAACAAGAAAGACGGTCAAAACAGCAATTGAACATCGAATTCGTTTCACAAAAACGATCAAAATTAACACAAACATTTTACAATCATTGCACTATCACCACACTATATGTTCGTATTGGAGAGACTACCACCTGGGTCTTACACCTAGTTGCTCATATACCTCCGGTTTCAAACAAGCATCTTATTTATTCTCTTATTTTATTCATATCGACAAGACGTACTATTTAAATAAATAAAGTTTATTTCTCTTCCGCTCGTCTGTTGCTACAAAGTTACATTGATCGTATTTGTATTCTGTGATCGAAGCAAAAGTTCAAGAAAAGAAGTGGTTAAACCGGTGGGAGAATCGAATGATATCGAGGACATTATCAAGCAAGTACTGCAATCAGACGCAAACGTAGAAAGTCAGTAGCTGACCGTAGTTCATTACATAAGTCATCTCATAATCGTTTCCTGACGGCTTCTGTAAATATTCATGTCAATGTTGATTAATAGCAACTTGGTCATTTATTTGACAACCACGTAGAGTAAGAGGATAGCAAGTACATAGAGTTAAACAATCCTTCATATCTACTTTCATTTTCGTAGTATAAAACAGACGTAAGCGTTTAATACAAAGCAATCATATTTAGAAACCGACTGATTTTGATATTCTGCCTTTTTAATAGAAAAAGGAATCCAGCCAAGTTCACCAGGAATCTTTTCGTGCGAAGTGATGTTAATTTCATTTAATCGTCGTCAAAGTCTCAAAATTATTCAATGGGAAAAAGAAATAGAAAATGAAAGAAAAACAAGCAACAACCTTTTATGCACTTTCCAATACTAAAACATATATCAAGTAGACTCCTGACCGTTTGTTGAACTTGATATTGTGTTTTTTCTCATTCTTCCTTAGTCTGCACTACATAGTTTCGTCGAGTGTATACAACAAGCAAATAAAATCTCTATTTTCTATTTTTTCTCCCTAGAAGTAAATCTGAAATACATGGTCACATATACATATATATGTATATATAGATGAAAAAAAACTGTTTAGTTATCATATCTTGAAATTCTCGATATTAATAGAGTGACAGTTATTTGTTTAAATGACTATGGGTTCAAGCCAGTTTTCTCTCTTATTTCTCCTACCGATGTTACCCAGTGTCAGTAAGTCACGCTTTTTACATTACGTTTAGTATAAGTTTGGTCTCTTTAGTTTCGTTACCTTTAGACATGGATAATTTTACGGCGATGAACACTACTTTATTTCCATATTCACAACGTATGTACTATTGATAAATACTGCGATGCACAATCCGCTCGGTACTATGTGTGTTCTTCGAGAAAATAAAAGAAAATATTCTTCGAATCTTGCATTCACAAGGACCTTCACATTTCAGCGATTAACACTATGAAAACGTTCTACCAGTGCACCGGAACTCCAGCCGAAGTTAGGTATGCACCGGTATCGGTATTCATACCGAGATACCGAAAATACCGACTTTTTTTGACTTTGGATTTTTTCATTTGAAATGAGATATTTTAGCATCCTGGCCAGGCAGAACGCATAAAAAACATTCAACTGTGTATTCTGAGCATGTGCAGATAGAAAAAAAAGAAAAACTTTGGCTTTAGAAAGCAAAGAAAGCTCTTGTTTTGCGTCCCTGATTCTTTCTCGGTATCCAGGACGCTAAAATATCACATTTCAAATGAAAAGATCCAAAAAATTTCAGGTAAAAAAAAGTCGGTATTTTCGGTATCGGTATATACCGCAGTTCGGTATTCGGTATACCGATACCGGTGCATACTACCCTAAGGGCAACAAGACTATATGACCCCGTCGATATTCCAGCAGGAGTGAGAACATGGGAATTTTCATTCTTTCAAGAATTATTCGAGCAACAACTATTTATGTTCTGTTATGAAATCGATATTACCAGTATGCTATTTGCACTCTCTCGTCGGGTAATCGGCGAAAAAGTACGTTCTTTCTGGTTTCTCAGAAAACTTGTCAAAAAACTTCAGTGAACCACAGTTCTCCTCATCATTTCGAGTTGTTTTTATCAGAGACGCTTCGGATTCTTCCCTATTTCTGATCTTTCAACAGTGACGAATTCAGGTTTATTTTGAGTTTTCTGAAGCACTTTATATGACCATGTATTTTTAGCTATTGTTATGCTATTTCAGCAATCAATAATAAGTCTTGCTTTACAGAGACATTATGTTGTCTACAAGTCACTTCTTTTGTTTCCCGCAATACCGTATAATAATATCTGCTCATGTCTTTTACAACTGTAATTACGTTTTTTTGTGAAACTCCGAGGGAGTAAAGCTCATTTAGTAATCGAGTCGGAGTGTAGAGTCAAGAGGGAATCAATTATGACATCGTCTTTGAAGTTTTGCATATCATATCAATATGAACAGCTCGCTTCTCAATTGGTCCTTACTAGAGCTTTATCTTCAAAATCCGAAGGACTATGCTAATAAGGTTTCCACCCCGAATCATGTCCAAAATTAACTATCTAGATATCGCCATTCGAAACACGTGATTTAGATGTGTCTAGAAACATGGCAACCTCGTACTTCAAAAAATTATTGTTTGCTTTTTGGTGAGGACTAACTTTGTTTCGTTGCGCCTAGACTGGTTATGCACAAAAGCACTGCTGGTTCCCGAGCATCTTGTCCCGTTACCGGATTTGACTGGCTTTGTTTTTTGTATTGGTGACGGCTTCGGTGTTGAACAAAAATGTATGAACGGTGCTCACTATGACCCAATCAAGAAGGAATGTAATGATAGTAATACCAACGGTAGGAGTACTACAACAGCAGATATCGAACTAAAATTTGAATAACATTTTCTCTCTTCTCGTTTTAGTAGCTCCCGTAAACAGCCCGTGCTCATCATCACCGTGCAATGGTGAAAAATGTATCAATATTTTTGCTGCCTCAACGTATTATTGTGTGTGTCATAATGGCGCTTATTCTCGCAATTGTGAACGTTCTTGGTGTGAACGTGATGATACAATGGAGACGTGTGTAGGAGGATATCCTCCGTCTGAAATACCCAAAGTCTTCGAAGTAAGGCAAATCTATCAGAATGATGTAGTTTATGTATATGTAGATATACGTATTTATCTCTAGGGCTGTCAAACGTTTGAAGATAACTCTGCGCTAAAGTTTATATGTATTTGCCGGAGGCCAAAATTAGCTAATAGAACTGTTGGACAGTTATGGTATGGCTCAAGTTGTGTAGGAACAATATTCGAAACTCCATGTGCAACGGCAAATGGTGAAGAAAAATTTCCATTGGGCCACACTGATAAAGGATATATTCAATGTACGGCGAACAAGACACTCTATTCAATTGAATCATGCACGATTAATTATGTTTGGAATCATAAGGCAAAGGGTTGTGTAAGGAGTAAAGGTCAGTAGTATGCTGAACGATTATGATGCGTTCATATTCTCCGACCGTTAACCTCCTTTTCTACAAGTAGCGCAGCTCACTTACTATGTGACTGGCCGATAGTAGGGAATTATTTGTCGCTGCTAGTTTCGAAAGTTAGCATTATTTGAAATTTGGAACACTGTTCATCATTGATCCCAACAGTAGCCTCTTTAGTAAATTTAGTCATTTTCCAGCACCTACTTTACAGAGACTTTCCGGAGGTAGAGCAATCTGTATATTTCGTGGACTCTCACTCTTCTTCTGCGAGACCGATCACGAAAAAACAATTCAATACATACAAGCTATCTACTGAATAACTGTCAAAGATTCAGCTGCTTCGGATGGTCAAAACGTATGAAATTATTTATGTATAGAAACGTCAGGACTGTTAGCATGTAAAAGTTTAGGTACCGCTATCCTCAGTTTTTTCTTAAAAAAGTAAAGCACTTTATTCTATGATGACGTTAAGCACTCTGCAAAGTTCAAGATCTAATCGATCGTCCATTAAAGTTATATAACGCTTGTAAATTTTGCCTCATAACCCATAGGGCTTCTGTTTTATCATGAGTTTCAATTTTAAGCGTGTGCAGTCTTGTAGAATAATTGTTATTTTTCTTCATGCAAGAAATTTCGATTCATCCGCGCAACGAATGCGTAGAAGTCTTCAGCACGTGAAAACTAGTGGATAGGTGAACCGAATAGCGTAGAAAGTAGATAAATACCAATGCTGATACTTATTATAATGTCTTCACTTGGAAACATTATCTTGAAATATTGTGTCTGTTTCTTTAGAAAATCAACATAAAAATGATCAGGATAAATTGCGTAACCCGACCGTGGACGTTTGATCAGTGATTATAGTTTTAATTCGTACGCTTTCTTTGTTCGTAAGTTAAGAAGAAAAGACAGTTATTCGCACATACTACTAAAAATGTTGCTTGTACTGTGAAAATAATGAATAAACGTAATGCGCTTTGAAAACTATATTGTGTAAGGTGGATGTTGCTGTCCATTTTGAAATATACAAGCATGGCTATTTTTCGGAGAAGCTTTAAATAAAGATAGATCTAGATCTGTTGTTTTCATTATTCAAGTGCCAAGATTTGAACAATCATGCATAAGGTTGACTTCATTCGCCACCAAATGCAACTTTCAGACGCTCTTGAGAATCTTTAAAGCATTTAAAACAAGTTATTTTTTCTCAATTCTATATATCATGATATGGCTATCATTTAACTAACAGGAAACCAGAAAACGATATAACATACCCAACATGAAGTATGATTCCTGAGTATGATGAAATAGTGAGGAAAATTCTCTATTAATGAGAGTTCGTGTCGACTACAGTTAACGTTAGTTAAAGTGAAGCCCTTTTTCATGCATACAAAAGCTCCCCCTGCGTTCTGTTAGTAGCATTTCCCGATCTTTTAGATCTGCAGCTTACATCAAGGGCAGCTCTGAGCTCACAAACAGAATCTACTCCTGCATACCATATGCCCGAGCGGGGAGTTACATCCCCTATTTAAAAACTTTTGTAAAAATTCTGGCATTCATGGGCGTCCTTTATACCACTTTGAAATAAAAGACTTTATATAAGATGTGAAAGACATAAGGCTACAAAAGTTCAGTTGTTATAAGCTTTAATTAATGAAGAGGGCAGAAAGAAAAAGGATTACGCTTAAAAATAAATATAAGAACAGTACAAAAAGAAAGAGGAAGAATCCATGAAAATTTACTTAAAGATGCAAATTGTATTACTTCCTTTATAATATATTCAATCATAGACTTAGCAACAAGTAAATACGTATCTTTATCAAGCGATGCATTCAAGCATAGTAGATTCACACATGGGTGGCTGCCGTTCAGTATTCGTTTAGGTTCGTTATAGACACGCTTTCTATATCGTGTGTAACAAGTACAATGGAGTAAAAAAATGCTTTCTTGATTCAATGCTACCACAAACACACAGTTTAGTGTCTGATAGATTTTTTGTAAATAGATCAAAATTTAATTGGGAAAATTCTGTTCTCAACTGGTAATAAATAATATCAGCTTTACGTGGAGCATGATATGTTCGATGGACAGGTAAATGTGAATTAATATTTAGTTCGACTTTTAGAGATTTAAGAAAAACGGAGAGATTTTGCGATTCTTTTATATCGTGTTTTAAATTATTCCATTCCACGATCGTCGCCGGAAAAAAACTCTTTTCGAAAATATGTCGTTGAGTGTATATGTGTTGTATAATAGAACTATTTTTATAACGTGTGGACCACTGATGCGTAGGTTTTGCTGGTACCAATTTAATCAGATAGGAAGGAACAAGTTCTTTCATTATTTTATAAAAAAAGATTAGCTTATGTTGCAAAAATAGAGTTTCTAGTGGTGTTCAACCCAGACATTTTAAGATTTTATCTTTATCTGTCAATCTGAATGCTCCACTAACAATTAACGCAGCTTGATATTGTAACGCGAACAACTCAGCTAAGTGACTATCGAATGTGGATGTATAAAGACAGTCAGCATAGGTTATTGTTTGAATAAAAAAAGACTTATATAGAGTCAGTTGGGGGAAATCGGATCAATTTTGGAAAATTCCGTATTGTTTTGGTATAACTCGGTCATTTTTTATCCTAAAAAAAAATTTTTTTCACAGGTAGAAAATTTGAACATTTTTCTATCGACTGATGTAAAAATTATTTTAAAATTCATTTTAATTACTTATCTGTAATTAAAATGAAATGAGTCCCATCGCTCTGATCCGATTTA
>CAJNOQ010008196.1:0-11438 GCA_905250885.1 Didymodactylos carnosus
AAAAATCTGTAGGTATTCAGAACAAAATTTTGTCCCTAATATCAATGTTATTACTTGAAAAAACTTGATGAACTCGCCGGTTTTTACCGGTCTGGAAATACTTTTAGACCGGCCGGTGACTGGCCGGTTACAACTCTGTTTTAAACCCCATGTTCATTGTGCATGTTTTCATATATAAGATTCTCTTAAGAACATCGAAGTAGCAGAGAAAAATGAATGAATACGATCGAATAGACTTTTAGGACAGGTGCTCAGAAATAATTAAAAATTGATATTCATATCAAAATTTGATGGTTTTGTCTAGAGAAGCGTACCACGAGATTTTTACATGTTAGGAATGAGCGCGACGAATCAGGTTGTACGGCGCAAAGATCTCGTCGAGGTACCCGAGGCTTTTCAGTCGTTTGACTCCGCCTTGAGAGTTCACACTGTCCGACACTATATTCTAACTTAGTCCACTATCAAAAACTGAAAGAATGCGGCTTTTCAGCTCTTATTTTATGTCATTTTTCTTCCGTTTTGATCTGTTTCTCCTTTCGTGCACATATAGAGACAGATATAAAGTAAGAACGGGAGAAAAGAACGAATTTCGTATTTACATCCAAATATTTATCTAAAGAAGATTGCACTCACTATGAAATGAGTCCATTGTGGCAACTTCAAAAGATTAAAAAGTTAAGAAATTTGAAAGTACTCTTCTCCATTTTTTCTGGCAGCTTGAAGTACACAAGTTCTTCCCTATACCGAGCTGTTTTCTAGAAAACGATATTGTTTAGTTTTTAAGTTATAAGACAGCCAATATCACAGATGAACGTATGAAAACGCAGCTTTCCATACAAATGAAAAGTCAAATGAGTTTTCAGAGAAATCTGAACTACCATGACTTTCCGGCTTTCTCTTTGAATCATGGTAGTGAAAGATAATGTAGGTGAAACAGAAATGAAAATAGCTAAACCAAAAATAGCCAGTATTCTCTTGAAACAGAGTTATTAACAATCAATACACAAGATGTAACATGATGAATAATAACTACTCATCAGTTATCGTTATATTCATCAATGTATAACGAAACATTCATGTCTATATAATCCCCGTATTAGTTCGGTTAGATGGAACTGGGGAACATGAATGAAACGCAAGTTACATAAAATATACAACAGAACTAGCACGTCAACTACCGGGAGGTCGTGGTGATACTGCTGTTTTAGTCATTGACGGTACCTATCTATACGCGTAAGTATGTTTAAGTAATTTCCTCTCTGATTTGAAACTGTTTTTGTGCGTTTTCTTCCTTTGAAAAAAGTAGAAAAGCAGAAACAATGAGTTTCAGCATAACTCGTTCAATTTACATAAAAACCGTTCATTATTAAAACCAGTGATGATTGTGTCGACAACAGGGTATATTGTAGCAGCTTTTGGTCTTTTCTTTTCCGACTTTTCGAACAGTGACATATTAATGATGAAAGATATTCTTTTACGTAACACAGATAATATTTTTAAGTGGTTTGAAGTGGTAAAAAGTTTGAATATAAAAATCTCACTAACACGATGTTTCTGCTCAATTAGAAGGACGTCATGGTTGCTGACAGGGGTTTCCGGGATTGCATTAATGTCATAGAAGCAATTGGTTTAGATGTAGTAATGCCCCATTTTTGGAAGGACAAAAGCAATTTACAACAGCACAAGCCAACAAATCAAGATGTATAACAAAACCTAGATGGGTAGTTGACGCTGTAAACGGAACGATTAAGAATTTTAAATATTTCAACCAAACTATATAAAATTCGTCATTAATGTATACAGAAGAATATCTTTCAATAGTACGTGTCATAATAAATTGTTATCGATCACCAAGGACAACATCAAAACCGGATGATATTGACACAGCTACAAATATGCTTTCGCTTCTAAATCGGAAAAATGAAATCCACCTGGTAATGTTCTTTGATGTTATGCCTTTACGTCTGTTTATCTTGACATACTGCTTTATGTTCATTTAATTACTAGAAAAGCATAATTTAAAAAATAAATCAGCATGACATACAATGGGTGCTTCGCAATTATAATCGTTTCCGACATTATCTAAGAAGATATTGGTGACATAACGCATGGTGAGAACTACGAAAATACGTACTAGATCTATAATACCATATTCTAATTCTCCTTCAAATTTAGATGTTTATCAGCTAAAACGGGCTCGTTCCTATGCTGAAGAGCACAGGGGGGCCGATTAATGACGAATTTTGTAAAGAAAGTTCAGAATCAGCAGAGAATCTATGAATTCCCAAACAGATTGAAGAATGTATAGAACGGGCTTTGAACTTCGCCGGAGAATGTATGGAATAAATAAAACTAAGATCTTCACTACGTGTTTTCGTCGTCATAATAGCATTTGCTTTTAAAACGCTCCAACTCAACTATTTTTTGTAGTCGGTGATGTTTATATCGATAGGAGCGACAATATTTTAGGCTATTTTTATACACTTTGTAAAATACAGTTACTTGAAACTGCGTTATATTGCAGCCATCATTGGAACCTTTACGATCAAATACGCCCAAGTGTTACATTCGACAATAATTGCGAACTATCATAACAGCAAATGAATGACACGGCGGTTTGTTCGAAACGAAATATGACTTTCTCTAGAAAAAAGATCTGTTCCGGATTTAGTAAATCGAAATATTTAATTTCAGAAAATGACTATGTTTGAAAAAAATTCTGTTTAAAAACTTTTCATACTGTTGAAGTTTAGATTTTGTTAATAAAATGGAAAAGGTTTTCCAAACTACATTAATTTTAGACGACTATGTTGCAGAAGAAAGCCGAGTGAAGATGTGGAAAAGTTCTGCCGAGCCTTTAATGAGTTGCTTCTTGATGGTTGCTAGAATACCGCGAAATTATGCTAGTCACTTTTGGAAGCTGAGTAAGCTTACGTTTTAAAAAATTCCATAACTCACGAGGGAACCTCCCGAGATGCCCACTTCTGATTCAGATCCTTTGTACATGAATCGATAGAGCTCGGTGAGGTAGTAAATACCCTAAAAGGATTCGAGCCCATGACTCTTGAAGGCCTGGTTTTCTGGAAAACCATTTTTTCGGAAACTCCTAAAAAATAACCAAAACCTTTTCTTAATGAGGCATAATTTGTTGTGACCTGCAAATTTCTGATTAAAATGAGACCCCTCCCAGCTCTACATGACCTTTCTTTGCAAAGTTATAAAATTTACAAGAAAAGCCCCAAATATTCATTGTCACCTCAAAGCTGCAGAAATAATATGAAATTAATTTAGGGCTTCTCTTGTAAACTCTATAACTTTGCAAAGAAAGGTCGTGTAGAGCTGGGAGGAGTCTTATTTTAATCACAAATTTGCAGGCCACAATCATGCAACATTAAGAAAAGGTTTTGGCTTTTTAGGAGTTTCTGAAAAACTGGTTTTCCAGAAAACGGGGCCTTCAAGAATCATGGGCTCGAATCCTTTTAGGGTATTTACTACCTCACCGAGCTCTATCGATCCATGTACAAAGGATTTGAATCAGAAGCGGGCATCTCGGGAAGTTCCCTCATCTTAACAAGCTAACATGAACTCGTTCAGCCAAAAAAGTGACATCGTTGCTATTACGAGATAATGCCATTACGAAATTCTACCCTACTTCTTACACATGCATTAATAATTACAACGCAAGACGAAAAGCACTTTACATCGATCTGATGTTCGATTACTATAGTTGATACCGTTACCACAACGGGAAAGTCTGCAGTATTGCACATGCAAGAGTCGACAAAACAGGGAACTGGAACACTTTTAGTACCTATAGATGCAAACATTTCCTCTTTTACATTACAACAGTCTCTAGCAGGCGATTTTGAACTATAAGATAGTAAAATCACTATCTTCCGACTTCAGAGATGGACGGACAAGAGTTTTTCATTCTCTGAAAGGATAATTTTTGGGCGACTCGAGCTCTTATATGAATCCATCTTTTTGGTTCAAGTATCTAGAAGTAATCAGTTAAAATCGACAGTGTAAAATATAGTTTTCACCAAGAGAGCTGAAGAACATAATAAATATTATGAACTTTTGCTTATTATTATCTATTCTGAAGATTTAAAATTTTTCCATTTCAAATATAAACGCTCCTCTTGATCAAGATGACAATAAACTGAATAAATGACATTATCACTTTTCCTATTGTACTTTTGTATATAAAAAAATAAAGGTAACATTTATATGATAAAAGACGAAGTAGAAAAGGTAAAATAAGTTGTTACTTGTTTTCAGAGCACTATGAATGGTTTTCATCTTCAAGCAAGTAGCCATTGTATGATCACTGCAGAAAAGCAAAAACCATTTAAAATATGGGAAAACTTTAGAGAACAGTCGAAAAGAAAACAAGTATAGTACGCGACAAAAATATTAGACCCTTTGCAACTCACGAACAATAATAGATAGACAATGCCTTCAAATTCTGTATGATTATAGCGTATGAATGTAAAGTGTTGCCTATTAGTGGTTCTCTACATATCAAGATTGAGCAGAACAAAAGCTTTTGATATGAAAGAATCACTTGCAAACAAAGTGTTTCTTAAGGCGGTCAACACGCTGATTGCATCATGTTTTACCCGGTTTTCTCTTCGGAAGCATAATGCAATCAAAGTAGATCAGTCAGCTCAGAATCGCTTCGAGATTGAGCTTAATCTAGAGTCTTGATTTCTCTTTTCACCGAACAACTTTTTTTAATCAATACGGTATCTGTAATCATATGTAGAATTATTTTTTTATTCAGTGTCAACTGGAAACCTGCACTAGTAGAGAAAACTATGTAACCCACATCCTAACTCTACCGTCAATTGAATCTTCAATCGAATCAGGTTCCAATCGTGGTAGGTACTTGACTCGTTCGGTTTGAGTAGACTTTTAGAACTCTATTGTCAAGAACAAACATGTTCTCGAAGTGTGCACATTGTTACACATAAATAGAAATTTTTGAGATTAAGTTTAAGTTTCTGTAAGAAAAGAACGTGTCCTTTTATATATATTAGGAATCGCAAAACAAAAGCGGTGGTTGAAATATGTGATTTTCTTTTACTTTTTCAACTTCGACATCTTCAGACAACTTAATAGAAATATTGTATTTTCTAAATATTAAAAACAAAATTTCTGAAAAACTAAAATGAGTCAAAAACTCATTTTTATTGAAAAGTAGAAATAAAGTTCTTCGTATTTCAAAGAATTCAAATGAGAAAAGGAGATCTTCAACTCGTTTTCTGGAAACTTCATAAGAATTTTTGGCACTTTTTATGAATTTCTTACGAACCTCTTATGAACGACTTGTCGAGCTAATAGCCACCATTTTTTGCTCTTTTTCAAAACGTTATTGCAATAAAGCGACAAACTAATCTAAAATGAAACTAGATAATTAAGTAGATTAAACATTTCTCTAAATGAAAAGTGCCTCGGCTCTGAACGTTGACTCGTTATGAATCAATGATCTTGTAAAACAAAATTTCTGAAAAACTAAAATGAGTGAAAAACTCACTTTTATTGAAAAATAGAAATAAAGTTCTTCATATTTCGAAGAATTCAAATGAGATCTTCAGTTCGTTCTCTGAGAACATGAAATATGGAAAAATATCAAAAAATTCAATATTTCAAGTTTAGTGGCATTGTGTAGACTGTGTAAAGGAAAATCTTTCTAGACTTCGTTCACGGCTGGGCAACTTTGCTAACTTTCAACTCCAACTCCAACTCTCTCAACAAAAATCTTAACTACAGTTTAACTCCGGTTGCGGCACTTTTGTAAGGAAGATTTTTCGGTTTTTAGCAGGATTCTGGACGTTTTTGAGTTTTGAAAGCGCAAAGAACTGCCGAATTCCCTCGTGAATACAGCCACTCTATCGTCTAAAAGATCAGTTTACAGCTATTGAATATTTCCAAAAATACAAAACGCAGTTGAGAATAAAAATTCAAAAACCCAACTCCAGTTTACTAAAATCTCAACTCCAACTCCACCAGAAAACCCTCAACTCCGAAGTTGGAGTTGCCCAGCCCTGACTTCGTTGTACAGCTGCAAGTTTCTTTTATGTTTTTCAGTATAAAACTCATTTTAAAACAATTAAAAACTGATATTTTTCTTCATAGTTCGATGAGATGCACTCAGTCTAATGAAATAAAAAAGAAAAAAAGTTTGCTCATTTGTGGATTGCCGACATCTTACCGAGTAACAGTTGTCTTCTGTTTGTCAAGAAACTCGAGAAAAACTTCCGATATATATTTCATTTAATATTTTTAACATATTAGTGGGAAGAAGAAGGGAAAAGCGCTTGTTTTTTACCATCATTTAACATCGTAACCCAGAAAGGAGAACCAACAACAATAGTATGTAATAAACTAGTGTGAACAATAAGTAAACCTGTATCCAGAAACTCTCTAGACATTGATTCTTACATAAGACTCTTACCAGTGACTTACAAGATTCTTGCCGGAATCTTATCAGTTTCTTATATAAGATTGTTTAACGTTTCCCATCCACAGTCCTAAGTATCTTATAAGATTTTCACGGCTTGTCCAGATAACGGCTTCTATTTTTGCTCTTTTCAAAAAGTTATTGCAACAAAGCTACAAACTGTTCTAAAATAGCAACCAGATTAAACATTTCTGTACAAAATGATAACTGTCTCGGTTTCGAACATTGATTTGTTATGAAAATACAGCTGTTGTACAAACAGCCCCCAAAATTGACTTTAGGCTATCTAAAAGCGTGTCTAAAGAGTGAATACAGGCTGGTAAAAATGGAACAAGTATATAAACTTTGTAGAAAATTGTTTGCTCGACCAGGTGTGATAGTTTGTCAAGTTCGAAACTATTCTAATTAACCTGTATAATTAAAGAAAAACGAGAAAAACCATGACGCTGTGACAAAAAACGGTCAAAAGCGTCGCGGCGTCACGATGTTTCTTTGATTAATACAGATTAATTAGAATTCTTATGAAATCGTAAACAATCTTAGATAAGAAACTGACAAGTTTCCGATAAGAATCTTATCAGTTTTACCAAAAACATTTTGTCTAGGGTATTAGGACGTCTGCTTACCTCAGACATTTATAATCACTTCGTATAGTAGTTTAGATGACAAAGGAGATAATAAAAAGTGAATGATTAGTTGCAGAAAATGATGACCGCTGATTTAAAACGACGACCACTTTGTTGGCAAAGGAGCTTTAGAGCACTTTTGTTAAACTTACAAAATCTCCTTTTGATGTTTCATTTAATAATCGTACCCAATATTTATCAGTTTTAAACTATTCTTTTCTTTATAGTACAAGTAGGTGTGTCTTTCTGTTTTCTTTCCCTATGCTATAAAGAGAAGAGTGATTTTAAAAATAAAACAAAGAAACTGTTGTTTGCTTTGGTGTCCAATATTATTTTACCTGACAATCTACGCATTTCACTTTTTTAATCACTCGATTGATCTTTATCTGATTGAGTTTCTGTATTTTGTAATCAAAGATATATTTCTAACTTATGTCAAATGTTGGTATGATGAATAAATGACGTTTTCGTTATGCTGACAAATAAAAGATCACTATATAATATTAGCGTAATCCTATTTCAGTTGACAAGATGTTTTATGACATTCAAAATATATAGAAAATTTTTGTTAGATTTTAGAAGAGCAAAAAGAAGTATATTTGAATAGAATGTGGCAGCAATTTTCACCTGAAAAACCTCAATGGCCAACAGTTGAGTTAATCATTGTTGGAATTTTGCCTCTTGTGCTCGTTCTCGTTGGTACAATCTGTAACATGGGATGTATAATTGTGCTATTGTCCAGAACGCATCGAAATAATTGCCGTAGTCATCAGCCAACATCAACCAATGTTTATTTAATTTATTTATGTTTCGTTGACACTGTAGGATTGTATCAATTTAATCTAGATAATGCAATTGGAAATTTAACTGGTAAAAGTATAACCGATCGTTCGTTAGTTGCATGTAAATTAATCGAATTTACTGGTTACTATACTCTACATTTACCAGTTATGTATTTAACAATGGCAACTGTTGATCGTACATTCATGTTATGGTCGTCTGCATACAAACGAAAAATAGCACGACCAAAACAAGCATGGAAAATATGTATCTTAATAGCTGGCATATTTGTGGTAACAGACTGTTTCTTACTTGCTTTAGGGTATCGAGCAGATGATGGTAGTATTCAATGTTATCACACAACAAATGCCGTTTTAACCAAGGCGTTTAACTTATTTATAATATGGTTTCATTTAGTCTTCATGAGTATGGTATCATTTGTTGTCATGATAATCTCCACAGTGCTAGCAATCATAAAATTAATTCGGTTACCACGAGTAAATGAAGCAGCATATTTGCGTAATAAACGAATCTCAGTCATGTTGGGATTGATGTGTGCTGCCTACATTCTATTAACATTACCAAACCGTCTCTGTTTCACTGTATTAGCTCCATTATTGGAGGATTCATCAGGGTCAAATACAATATTCGCATTATCGGATCTTCTTACGTATTTAGCAAGCTCATTAAATTTTCTTTTTTTATCTGTTAGTGTTAAAGGATTTTGGCGAGATTTAGGAAATTTATTTATCATGAAAAAATTTTGTTCAAATACAATTGGGACAACCACTGATATATTACCTTAAATGACACGCTTCTTTTCTCATGGTCCAGACACATTAATACAGACTTCATCAACATCCTGCCTTTTCTACTGTTCATTAAAAGCATGCTACTTTGTGCTACCCACTGAAAAATATAATCAAGGTTCATACAGGATCTTCGTGGGTTGTCGGTGTTAAAATATCCGGTTTCTTCTTGTTGTTGTTTCTTACCTTTAGGCAGGCCATGACGAAATCCTGCGCAGTTTATGTAGGAATAGCGTGGAAAAATTTCTGCGTAAAGGCAAGAAACATCACCGAACATCAAAAGGCTTCTTTCTGATGCCTGAAGTTGTGCGACGGTGAACTGAATTAAAATGATCTTTGAATATATTTAAAGATTAATTCAAAGATCAACTCCTTCTACTCTCTTGATCTTCTTTGCTTTATTGTTCGATAAAAAGACAAAAAATTCATCATGCTTTCCTTATACGTTTGAAAGTCTTTATTAAGCTAATATCATCTAATTTATGTTCAGTTATGTTTGGCATATTAAACGCTACATATACTATCATTCAAAATATATGGGAAATATTTTTCCAAATTTTAGAGGATCAAGAGGTATATATGACCGAAAGTTTAGGATCATTGAAAGTATGTCTGCGTCCGCAAATGATGTTCGGACATATTAAATCCAGGAACAGCGAATATGATTATAGGAAACTGATGTGGGAGAGATAGATGACTACTGGAAGTATATATATATATAGAAACAGTAGAGCTACTACACACTCATAACAGGACGATAAAAGCCTGGCAACTGGTGAGTGAAGACAGCTATGGCAGACAAAGAAGTTCAAGCCGAGCCAAAAGATCCTCCCTTGCTTATAGAAGAAAACAGAAAATGCACCGATGCCATTTTGTTTGCCAGTGAAAATTTATTCTCATTTACAAAACCAAATGATCTAAACTTTTATATAAAAAAATATTTAATAAAAACGCTAGATATTTTTCCTTTCTTTCATTTTCCTTGTTTCTGTACAAGTGCTTCAGAGCGTGGCAATAAAGCATTATCCAACAAAAACAAAAGTGTGCTTGATGGTTCTGCACTTATTTTTTCGCATTGCAGTAAAAAATTCTAAAGTTTGCTTTCTACGGCAACGCATACATTGTAAAGAGATTATTATTTTATATATTTAGATCAAACAATCCAAGCGAGAAAAAGCGTATAATAGTCTACCGCAAACGAATAAATAAACTTAACCTAAAATTTCCTTGTTGCACTAAACCGCTGGATCAATCTCACTCAAAAACTATCATGCTTTGCTATTTCAGTTGTGGACTATGGTCTGAAATGAGAAACGTTACACAGTATAAGGAACTGATGAAGAAAATGTGTAAATAGAATTGTTACGATCAGTGCAGATGGATCATATAATATCTACTAACCATTTCTTACAAAAAGGACTACCATATAAACAAATACACCTTTTGAATATGATAAATTTGTATGACAAACGAAAACATCAACAAAATACAATTGATTTGATTATCAGCTATACACTTTCATCACAAAATTCAAAGAACAAAATATTTTTCAGAAAAAAGTTCTGTTGATGATATTATCAAAACGTATTAGTCATCTTCCAATTATCACAATGTTTGTATCAGTGGGATTCCTACTTTACGATACAAAGATAAATGTTTGGAACGTTACACAAAATTGAAATCAAATCAAAAAACATCCAAAACATGACGAAATATGATGAAAGAGGAATGTACAGTTTATTCAGTTTTATTGTCATGACTGCAACATTGAAATTAATCCAGTGCATTTGAAACAGGCAATAAAGTCTGTTAGCACTGAATCTTGCCTGTAAAACAGTGTTCTATAGAGAAAAAGATGAGGACTTTTTGATTAATTATTAAGCGAAAACTCTTGATCAACAGCTGTCATTTCGGGAAACGGAAACTTCAGCACGTGGAAAGATCAGTCCAAGTATTGATATTTCACAACGGGGGAACAAAAATATGAAGTTGACATTCTTGAAAACAGTCAAGATCAATAGAGAGCAAATGACTGTTTATAAGCACTCGGTAGCGGCAAAAAATTCTCGGTACACTCGAAATTTTTTTCTCTTGATCATAACTCGGTAAGGAAAATGGCTTTTGGCAAGCGATTTGCACCAAATATTATCCGCTCTCTCTAGTATATTTGCAAAAGAAAAAGTTAGTAAGATTCGCTTCTACTCTTTGGGTGTGAATGAAAAATGAAAAACATGCACTTTCACTTTTCTATTAAATGTCTGCCTTATCCCCACTGTAGTGACGATAGCACAATCAATTAGGTACGAACTTTTGGGAAGGTGGCGTTAAAGAACATGAATCCATGGAGCTATGAAGTACATACTAAGGTTCATAGAATTATTTGTGCTAATACACACTCCATAAGACAGATGTAATGGAGACCTGTTGACTACTATGTGGCGATAATTCTATGTTGGCGATAAGTCCATTTTAGAGTACGTATATGGAGGCACTAGAATAGCACATCAATAAAAGAAAAGTTCCTAGTATTAGATAGTGTTAGGGAAAAACATTCATACACACTAGGTCTGACTCATGATAAAAAATAGCTTTTTGTCATCATTATGACTGGAAGAAACCGCTGTCATACACAAAAGAGTTCTTCAAGAAAGTTAATATTTTTCAGCTTTTTGTTTAAACAGTACAATTAGGTATGCACCAGTACCGGTACCAGTAAAAGTGCTCCACAAAAGTTTAAGACCTTTTTTGTTTTTGCAA
>CAJNOQ010008197.1:0-11437 GCA_905250885.1 Didymodactylos carnosus
AAAAATGGTAAGTTGAGCACAGTAATTATGAGTGTTTCTTTTTTTTCAAGAAAAACATTAGGTTTGCCGTTATTTTGTCGTTAGTTGCTTCCAGTAGAAACAAGGATTATAGGTCATGTGTATTCTTGTTGAACGTACTAATTTAGGATCAATCAAGAAACTTTCAGAGGAATTACTGCAGTCGGCAGAATTTTCTTAAAGATTATTCAGGCGCGAATACAGAACTTTGAACAGTGCAGTATCTTTAGATGAAAGACTGATACTCTTAGATTCTTTTCCAAATTGTTTTTTGGCTTCACTTCGCTCATTTTCCATTTGAGTAAGCAATAGTCCCATCCGCTTCGCATCAATATGATGACTGTAATTTCGAGTTTTATATAATGATATATTCAACAGGTTTGCATTTGCTTCTCACATAAATTTTGCCAGTTGCCATAAATTTTGACAGCTGTCAGAACTGGCGGAATTTTTCTACATAACAGGAAATTGTTAATAAACGAACAAGATGCCAATCTTCGGAATAAAATTCGATAAACTTTTGATGATCAACATTTATCCCAATGAATCGGGGGACATTTACGGTATTGTATGCGACATTGCCGATAAAAAAGACAGGAGCGTGTACCTCGTAAATGAGAAAATGATTTGAATTAGAATCAGCTGGAATTTTCATAATTGTGTTGACGATTAAGGTACCAACAGTCGTCGTATCGTATCTATTAGTGTCATTAAACACCTGAAGTATCTCTCCTCTAAAACAGTCCACTGTTTGTTCACTTATCAGCTTCTTCATTAAAACGGAGATTGATAAATTAGTCATTTTAACTTTAGGTCGAATTCTTTGAAATAAGACGAATTTCTCTACTTGCAAAAGAAAGTCAAAATTAAACTCATTGTTGGTTATTGCGGCAATCGAACGAATTTGTATATCTGAACTGAGTCGTTTAACGATGTCAATCAGATTTAAAACATGATTCTGAAATCCATCATTAAAGGAATTCGATTGAGCGATCACTTCTTCTACACCTACAATTTCCAATTGACTGCTGACAACCTCATGGGCTAACTGTAAATCATTGTCCGCAATTGTGTATATTTGTTGACTGTTATTTTTTATTTGTTTTTGTTGCCCACGTGCCTGTTCAGCTAATTTCGTTCGACTACTTTTCAGAACTTGCCCATGATGACCTTTTACGACTTGTAGAAAGAATACGTTGAAATAGATCCAAGAATCGCTTCGTTTTTATTTTCGAAATTGATGTATCGTCCGAAATGTCTGAAATAATTAAAGTACACTGAAATTTCGACAACTGTATGCACGTTACGACTGCACAGATGAATCGCTATATACAGAGATATCATTTAAATTCTCAATAACGCTTAGAAGAGCTAGTTAAAGAACCATGAAGTGCAATTTTTGGAAATATGATATGTGGGTATATTAACAATATTTGTTATTAAATAATAGCAAGTTTAGGCTGGAAAAATACGGAATGATAGAGAGAATTTCAAGCACTATCAGAATATATAATTACTTTTCTAAAAATGTAAACTTGTAGTAATGGTATGTTAAAAATATCGAGTTCAGCTATTTTTTTCCAGGCGAATATATCAATGAGAATTGCTCAAGTGAAACAAAGCTATGCTTCATCATGAAACTATGAAATTACTGTTCATATTTATTACTTTGAATTACTTCTATTACTATTCGATGAGTAGCGCATTAATTAAAGTTTTTCCTGCACACAGTGTATAAAGAAATAACTATCCGTTACCTTGCACACCTTGTTGGCCATAAAAACTTCGAACGTTTATTTCTTACTAAATCTTTCGAAAAATAAACTATTTTTCATTTTTATTGTCGTATCGTGTACAAATTTTCTAGCTAACTAGAGAACTAGAGTTTCCAATTATTTCAAGTCACTGTGAAGATATTTTGCTGATAGACAATCTTCTTTAAAGAAGCGAAGCATTTGCGTACGTATACCATTATTTGACAAATAATCAACCTTTAACATGCAGTTCATTGATTGTGACTGTCTTGAACTAGTTGCTCATAATAGTGCTGTTTCTAGCTGCTTATCTGCTCAATTAACTTCAAGATAATCGCAATATTTGCAGCGCCATGATACTTGCAGCGTCATGAAAATGTTCTACAGTTTTGGGCACAAAAAAGATTCAAAAATATCTAGCATAGAGTGTCAGAACGTGGGTAGAGAGATCTCCTACTTCACCATTCCAACCAAAAATCCTTTTAAGAATAATTAAACAAAATAGTTTTAGTACTGACTTAGAACCGATTATCAGGTGTCGAAAACAAGTTTCAAGCACACTTATACAATTCTAACTTGAGAAGATGTTTCATATCTAAAACTAGGTTTACCGTTCTTTCCTTTCGATTCCGAGCTAGTGAGCGGATGTAAAGCATTTTTTTATACTCCAATTTTCAAGTTTAGACCCAAATAAAATAGCTTTGAATTTTGTTATGCGGATTTTTTGCAAAACTGACTTTGAAACTTTAACCGTCGTTCGTATAATAGTTCCGATTTATCACTACAGAAAAACTTTTTCAAAAAATTACGGGACACACGGGGCGGGGCAAAAAAGCCCATGAATTTTTTTCACGGGACAACATTATTTGCTCACGGGCTCGGGGCAACAGAAAAGTTTGTCCCGCAGGACTCTATTGCCCGTGGGAGCTCATGGAAACCCACGGAAGAAAACTTTTTAGATTTACATTAGATTACGCAGCTTACACATCCAATCGAAGAAAAATACATAAAATCTTTTAGATAATCCCCTAGGGAACGCCGAGCCATTTCTACATGACGAATCATGAGGTTCTTCTGGAGAACCAAGCACTTCTTCGAGAAAAAACATGGAGTTCTTGTGGAGAAACACCGATTTCTTCATGAAGGATGAAGTTGTGGTGGAGAACCAATCATTTCTTCGGGAAAAAACGTGAAAGTTCTTGTGGAAAACCAAAGACAAGGCGTGACCAAGACGTTTTCGGATCTCAAAATCGTCCGAAACGACCATGGTAGAAAACGTATTACAGTACGATCATTCTCAAAATTAGATGCCGACAAATATTGTCTGAGTATTTCCCGAATTTAAACGATCGAACTTTAAAATGGCTTTTTTATTCAAGATGATGTCAGCAGTTTCCGATTCCAAAAAGATGGAACTATTTTTCAAAATGTATGAAGAGCCATGATGGCTTTCAATCTACTACATGAGCCTAAAGTATCCGACGTTAATGTCTACAAAACATTTTCAAATTGTAAATCACTTTTGAAACCTGAGATAAGAAACTCTTCTTTTATTTGATGCTGTTGAATCAGACGATGCTTATTGTTGGATCGAAAACTATTTCCTAGATTAGTGAACGTTTTACAACCATCTATTTATCCATACATTCAGGGATTCTAAGTGGAAACAGTTTCTGTCAAATTTTTTTTCAAATGTGATAGTTATTTACAAAGAAAATACTTAAGCAATATCAATAACGATATAAACATCGCTGTTATAAAAAACTTCTGTCACACATATAGGACTAGAATCTTTCTCTTTTTCTTCTTGTTGATGATCAAGTTCAAACTCCAGTTCTTTGATTCGTCTGTCTAATTCAGCTATTTTCATTTCCATCACTCGTCTTTCATTATCATCATTAGACTCCAAACTACTACTGTTATGTAATGGACACAGTTTTACGTCCTCGTCCATAAATGTCGTATTGCCAACAAATGATAAAGAACAGCTGAATGTTCCACGAACACAATCCACTTTATTGTCATTTTCGCCGATTCGAATCAATAATTCTTCTAAAACATGTTCGATTTCACTAGTTTCATTGATTGCATCAATTAATTCGTCTAGAACGGCCGCCACATCACTATTCAACTCGATGTAAGCTAATAATTCATCAACAACATGATCTAACATTTCATGATGATAACTGTCTTGACATATGATTTGTGTCAACTCTGATGTAGCTAAACTACTTTCAACCCATCCGTCGTCTGATAATAGCAGTGAAGAATATTCATTGTAGAAACCAACATTTTCCGTCGATGTATCGTCATATCTAATGTAGAAGTAAAACAATTTCTATAATTATCTGGTTACCATAGGACAGACATAAAAACTTTCGTGATAGACAGACTTCATGCACATGACTAGTACCGTTTTACATTCTCTCACCACCACATTTTCTAATTCACGGTACCTAAAGTACCTTTCAGTGACTGTGTGAACTGAGAAAATATCGTTAACGCTTACCTTTCATTCAAAATGGAGTTGAATACCCAAGACTCATCTTCGCTAATCGACTGATACTTTAACAATGTCTCACTATCTAAAAAGCGGGTATCGTCGATTTGAATCTAAAAGAAAGATTGCACAATAAACTTTGTCCTACCAGTCTTCATTCTGACATACCTTTTCTGATAACTGAAATTCTGTTGAGAAATTTGATGATTGTTCAACATAGTCGACCATATTAAGTGAAAATTCTTTTAGTGTCGATTGGAGTGAAGACAAAATTGAAAGCATTCTTTTCTCAATAATACAAAGTGCAGTATAATGTTCGCCTGAGACATTGATTCAAGTTTATATATACATTCAAATAGCAGATATTATTTAAATCGATGAATAATCGAATATGATTGATAGTAATCATATATTACGAAGTGATTAGGCGAAGAAAATAGTTAATTGAAAAAATATCAAATAAATTGTTTTCTTTTACAATGTCGGTGTGTATCAGAAGAAGAAGTCTCTGAGACTGATATACGTCAAACTCAGAATGTAGTTCCAGACCAGTCTGAGTCTATAAACAGTCGGAGATGGACAGTGTATCAAAAACTAACGTTTTCTCTTGCTTAGTTGTGATAGAAATGCTAGTGAATTATTAGTGTCAAAATGGATATGACACAGTATGGTTATTCCATCGTGTCATTCAAGTGAGATAAGATCATCTCACTTGATTTGAATTATATTGTAGAATATTATAGACAACATTTGATGAACATTCAGTATGTTTATATTTTAGACGTTTGGTAACGCCATGTCTCATGTACAATCGTAAAACTAATTTGGAAATCTGTCTGGAAAGATTTTGTTAGTCTAATAATTATTTTGGTTATTATTAGTTCGATCGAACTAAAAGAGTTTAGTGAGGCAATATTAAACAGTTGTGAAAAACATTTTCTTTTGTAAAGATAATGCTGCTTTATGATAAAGAATATATTTTTGTTACACGGTTGTCTCGTGACCGACAGAAAGCAAAGCTAGAGATATCAAATACCCTTTATCTTTTGGTTTTCCTGGGAAACTGCAATTGCGATCTGTGCAGCCTACTTTAGTTGTGGAAAAGGTTGCTGGAAAACGGAAACATCCAAATTAAATCTGAATTGGTCAATCCATACAGCTCTCTGAACTGACTATATCCCTAAATAACAGGTAAATAAAGTGTGCTAGATTCGTCTCTATGTTGTTCGGACTCTATCGGTACTGTATTCAACCAAAAAGAGATATTTGCAGGGATGTTGAAAAAATTTACCCTTCCAATTATCACATAGCTGGTAGTCCAGTAGTAATAATGACGGTCTATCATTCTCATTAGATTATGCAATGAAGCATTAAACAGTTGGTTCTTCGAGTATATTTTGATGTGGTTTTTAGAATTTATTTTCGTTTCATTTTTAATGTGAAGTTTAATTCATCATACAATCGTTCCATGATAGTAAAGGATTACACTAAAATGGACAGTTTTGAATTGAACAGTTAGTTATATTTTCATATATGTGACTTACGTATAGATATGATACTATTTCTTTTTATGATTTTATGCGTCTCTGACGGATATATATCTGTATGATTTTATTTTCCACTAAAGAATCATTAAAGTTTAGTACTGTAATAAATTTTAATGTTATTTGCTGCTGATACTAACCACTCTGGACATTGACCAAGATTCAAATAATGGATTCGTTTGTGACAGGATCAAATGGACCGTATCCTTCTATTTGTGGATCAGCGTACTGCTGATAAAAGTGACTTTTTTCAGATGAAGTATCCCGCATAAATGTCGATGGAACAGCTTGTTTTTGTTCGCATAATAGAGCAAGTACTCGACGTTCAACTAAATGCACTTCTTGCTAATCATTTGTTTAGTTTCTATATGTCCTGTTGCACGTTTAAAGTGTACTCTATAACAGCGAACTTCCCGAATGTTCTGCATGAGGTAGTTGTTTTGTTTCTTTAACAGAAATCGATTCGCTATAAATTTGTGATAGTAAATTTTGAAAGTAAATCTTCTTTTTAAAATCCATTGCTTTTGATGAATCTAAAAAAACGAGTTAGAATTGAATACTTTTGAAAACAATCTCTGTTAACCCTTTACCTATCAAAGGATTATCTATGAGACATTCGTAGAATTGTTATCGACAGATAATGAAGCATCTGATAAAAGAACGGATTGCTCTTGTAACAATTCTACTAATGGGGTCATGGGTGATCCCTTGGTAGGTAAAAGGTTAAGGTATTTCGTAGCCTTCCAGCTGAAATGACTTCATGCTAAATTCGTACTCCTTACGAGTTCAGAATGATTACTGTTCGTAGCCGAAATAAAGTTTTTTTCTCTCTGTCACAACGATGGAAAGTAAGAATTCTTTGTATATGGTGCTTCTTTTGCACTTAAATTCTTGTAGGTGAGGCTTTACTATGTCTGTTAGTTTTCAACGTTGTATATATACACTGAATGAGAAGGAAAAAATAAATCACACATTAATTTACAAAAACATAAACGCTATTGTGACTGGTTAAGTTAAACTAATCTTTTCTTTGTTTTGTTGATTTAGTCTATCTTCTTTTGCGCATACATAATAATGTGTACTCTTTCAAATCACTCTCGTATCTTTCGCTATTCATTATTATTCCGTTTTTTCTACATTAGATTTACTTGATATATTGTTTGCATGTACATAGCAAGAAAAGTTTAGGTATAAATTCCATAACATCCTATCTGAATATCATGGCCCGAGTAGAAAGCCGAACAATCATGGCAGTTCACATGGTTCTTCTCATATTTTCAGTCGCATCGAAACTAAATTTTTCTTATACTGAGCAGCAATATTGACAGTGTCAAAATTTAAAAACTAAACGGTACGTTTTTCTTTGAAGTGGCTGAACAGCTCATGTGTTGCAAGTAGTATAAACTTAATTTTAATACGTATTTTTTAGTTAATTTTACTTTAATTCGTCAAAACGACAGCTTAAGCCATAAATTGAAAGTGAACATTGTTTTTCATGGGCTTGTAACGAATAACCACTAGTAGATAATCAGCTCGGTCTGAATAGCTGAATCAACTTTTCAGTTTTTTCAGCATTGAATTAGACATCATTAAAATGTATATGCAGATTGAGACCTGAAAATGCTGATCAGCTCTGATTCCGTCATCAGAATCAGAGCTGAATTTTCTGAAAGTGACAATTTCTGATTTTTCAGAGCTGATTTAGGCCAGATTTTTCAGATTTGAGTTAGCTATACAAAGAAAAAATCCCCTAAAAACGTCAATATTTTCTCAACGCTGAAGTGCGTGATTAAAAGTTCACGGCAATACAAAAAGAAATTTATTTAGAAAGTGAAACATTTGACTGTCTAACAAAACTATAAAGTCAAAAAAATTAAACTTACCCCCATGAATCTCACAAACATTAGATAACTGAATGCTAAAACTTAACTAGAAAAGAATAAAAAACAATAATTAGTCTACCAAATAAAATAGTATTCGTATTTCCACAACATCTATTGTTCAAATTACTTCGACTAATTTAATTCAGATTAAAGTTGCAGTGTAAACATCGCCATGGCTATTACTATCAGAAACACTTCCTAATTAAGATCAGCAAAGTTTATTAGTCATCAGAATGTTTAGTTAGCTGAATCAGTGCTGATATTACTGCTGTTCAGTGCTAAATCAGTGAGAAATGAAAAGAGAAGAAAAAACGTTGTTGTGAAAAATCACCTTCTGTTTTTTCAGGACGGATTCAGACTCTGAATCAGGGCTGAAAAAGCTGGAAAGCTATTCAGACCAAGCGGGTTATCGAGTAGTGATTGAGTAAGAATAAGAAAATATAAAATTTATTCTTTTCCCGTTTAGTTACCCGCTATGGACGCGAAATTAAATAAGCTCGGAAAAAAGAGATATTTGAGCTCGATGTGTTTAATTGGCTTTAAAATGAGAGAAATGAGCTCGGTTGTAATAAAATTATATTTTATTTATATAAATATAAGTTTTGGGCTCGGAAATTAATTTATACTCTCGGTTAATTTTATTTTTGACGGTAAAAAGCGAGAAATGAGCTCGGAAAATAATTTTTGAAAATTAATTAATGCTTTTGTCAGCAACAAAATATATCTAGTAAGAAAATAATAAATACTAGGTTACAATAGTTCTTTTAGTAATATTTAGTCTTTTGTTAAAACTAGTTTAACTTTCGTTGAACGATCTTTTCCCCGGCTGTGGAACTTTAAGATGATCCCACATCATCATTAAGCCCAATGAATAAATGCAAGAATATTCTTTAAAGTCATATTTACAAGGACTAACGAGGGAACATATCCAACTGTCACATCATTTTTGACTTCAAAGACAGTTCTTTGTAGGCCATCGAGCATGCTGATTCCAAATACAGGAGTTGTACTTTCTGATGTTTTCCAGAAAATGCTTCGCCCTGGACGTTGTCCGTGACATCAATGATTCTAGTGGTTCTGCAGACCTGCAGAACTAAGTAGCAAATATCAAAATCCGTAGCCAAAATTGCCACACTATGCTTCGACTCTAGCGTTCCGTTACATCCAACAAGCTTTTGCTTAAAAAAACCTACTAATCGCACATCATTCGATGCAATTTCTTGCGCTGATTCAGAGTATGTAATTTTTGTTGAATAAAAACGTTTCCGAACCGAGAAAAATGAAAAATACCTGAAAAACTCAGGTTTTTTGGAAAACCCGCTGTCTGCTTCAGGAACATTTGCGCATTTTTGCGCATTCACCATAGATACAAAACATGCTGACGAACATTTTGCCAAAGTTTGGTCGAGCTTTGAATTGGGCTGTAGAGGGCGCGCTCATTTTACTGAAAATAGCCGTTGGGAAAATCACTTTAGAAAATTTTTGTAAAATGTTTTTTTTTCTTATACGTTCAAATTAACTTTTTTTTACTAATCTATAACCGAGACCATGTAGATTTAGAATATATCTCGTTTTTGGTTACAACTCCATTGACTGTTGTGAAAATTATACTTTTCTTGTCGATACCACTCTTTTCAAGCTATTTTTTGGTTTTTTGGTTATCTGTTTTCCTATGATCCATAGATATTGTAACAACAATTTTTATGCCATCGAATAGAGCATCACTTGAGGTATATAAATCACTATGTAAATCATTCGAAAGTCGATTTTCATTTTTCGCCCTAATGTCCGCCTGGATGCACACTGTAGCAGGAGGCTGGAGTGATGGTAACCTCACCTTTCTATCGCACCAGCACATGCCTGGCGCTTCTCCAGTCCACTTGAGAGCACCACAGTATGAGCTCGTGACGTTGCTTGTCAACTCGAGTTTGTCTTTGCTCTGGACTCTCAGCTTCTCGGGAAGCTGCCAACCTCCTCGAAGCTGATGTACTTCTCCCCATCAGAGCTCTTCCTTTCGGTGGCATTTTGCAGTATTTCTAATGTAAGTAGGATAGGTTAGAAATACTCCTTAAGAAAACTGCATTTTTAACAAAATTATCTTAGAAATTTGCTCTTGAAGTCGCAATCGAAAATACCTTAGTATAGGGCTAGTATCAAACTGTGTGTTGTTGGTTGCCTGGAAAACCAATAAAGGCATAATGGAAAAATCGGCGCCGGTCAATTCATGTAGTTAGGTCTCTAGTGTAAAATAAAGCAAACCCCAACTCTCCAGCTTGAAGTATATTAAAAAATCTTGGGACGCACTAAGGGATCCTTTTTGGATCTTGATCTCTGGAAAGCTCCTAAACCGTAAGATTTGGAGACAAAAAAATCTTTTCATTCCCGTAACTCATTGCGCCGAACATTTATGGAAAGTTTCGTAAAGATCGGATGTACGGTGTCGAAGATGGTTTCTGAGGGAGGGGGACCCTTAAAAACGTTACAACTAACAGCAGTAGAAAAATAAATGAATATTCTGAGTCAGATGTTTTAGAAAATATTTTACATAATCTAGACTTTTATTATTTACGATGAATTTACTTTAAATATAAAATATTTTCTTCTGTCTGCGTGGCAATTCTGAAACATATTCTATCTGACAACTACAATATTGTAATATCTATAAATAACATACAGTTGTGCAAGATACTCTCTTACTTCTATGTTTGCTTTACTTTTAATTTCATATCTTACGTAGCTAACACCATTATTCACGGTACTGTTTCTCTCTTTCCTATCATGACTATGCACGATGAGTATTTGTTGTTGTTTTACAATTCAAAGATTCTTTCTTTTACGTCTTTTTTATGCATTTTATTTCAGTTCGATAGTTACTGTTACTATGCGTAGTAAAATATCCTCTTGCTTTCATCAAGGAATAGCAAGATCATTTTGATAATAAGTAAAGTTCCTTTGTGATTCCTAGACTGGGAAGTACCTCATCGTTTCACCTTTTTGATCAAAGGATACTTCTGACTGAACTGAATCAAATAAAATTCTAATAAAATCACAAACAGATTTTACATGGTCTTTTGGTCCAGCTAGACGAATGTTATAATTTGCAACTGGCTTTCGAAGTTCAGCGTGCAAAGCGCAAATCGACTTTGAAATAGTTTTTCGTCGGTTCACTATTAAGCAGGTGAGGACTAGAAAGCTGCATAGATGTGTTTGGGAAAGAATAGACGCTATTCTTCAAATGTCAGAAATGGAAGCACTCCTATTGTTTGGTCAAGCAAGAGGCTAGTTCAGCAATTTCTTATTAATGACTTGTATTACTTTTTCCAGTTGGTCTATTTGGGGATGATTCAACCGTTTGTCGATATCGGTTTTGCGACGTACTCTATTAATTGGACAGATGAAAAAAAAGTTTTAGCGCAAATGGTTTTTCGGCTTGAAAACCAAGATCTTCAAAAACCGGGGCATTAAAGTCAAAATTTGCCCAAACCATTATGAAATTCGGAATCAGCATGCTCGGTTACCTCCAGTCAACTGAGTCTCAGCTCGTCGTCAAAATGCGAACTAAGCGAACTCTTGAGTTTTCCCGGTTCAGGCGTGGCATCGGATTGGCTGGGAGTCTCCGGCTTTTCTTTAGGTGTGGTAATTCCGAAAGTAATGGAAACATAGGTAATCAATCACGCTGAATCTTGTGGCAAAATTTGTTTTTCAGAAAAACGTCAATAACCTAGAGAAAACCTATAT
>CAJNOQ010008198.1:0-11436 GCA_905250885.1 Didymodactylos carnosus
GCTGTTCTAACTACTGTACTACCGTATAACTACTTCACTTTATTTCAAATCAGTATAATGTTGCATAAACATGAATGAAACGAAACTGTTATCCATCTGTGTCATATTTTACCATGAAATAAGCACCAGGACGCTGAGTGCACGAACATCGGGAACGCAAAAACATTTTCACTTTCTTGAGCAAATATACATCGAATCAATGTTCTTCATTATTTGTTCTTATCATTATATAGACATTTATTCTAAAAACTGATACAAACTGTAAAAAAGTTAGAAAGAAAAAGAAGGAATGTAGTATGAATGAAATTCAAAGAAAATCCGATCAAATAAAGAAGAGACGGGAGACATATACTTATGTTGAAATCATCAACAAGAAAAACGTGTTAAACTTATTAAAACTTATGTGAAATAAAGTGAAGTAGTTATACGGTAGTACAGTAGTTAGAACAGCTTAGGTTGAGTACAGGTTCCGATAGTTCATATGCAAAAACGTTTTTAAATCATTAAACAGAGACTGCCACAAGACTCAGCGTGGTCGATAACCCCTGTCTAAAGTCATTTGTGCGGCTCTCACGTGTGAGAAAAGACCAGTTTTGAGACTCCCAGGATATTCAATGCCATGCCTAAGAGATCGAAGATGAGAGCCTCGCTTGACTCTCATTTTGAAGAGGACACTTTGGTCTATCTATCCATGAAAAAAAATCAAACCATTTGTATTTCAAGTTTTTGAGCAATGACCTGGTTTTCTAAAGATCTCCTGAAAAACCTGCTTCAGGGAAAGATCTTGAAAATGACTTTCATTGTGAAAAGCTGCATTTAGGTCCTAACTTTCGATTAGTGAAGACCGTAAGCATTTATCACTTTTCTGTCAAACGTTATTCAAAAAACATTCGAGTTCATTCTTTTTTTTACCGACAATAATAACTTGTTTGTCGTGAATGTTTCATAGTGCAAAATTGTATGTGAATTGTAGATAAGAGAATGATCAAAGACTACACAAATCTAGATGTCTTTCAATAATAATGTTGAATCAAGTTTATCGCAATCTTTATGCGATATTGATGATAACGACGAAAATCATCCAGATGATGAAGCTTTTGAAGTGGAAACTGGATGTGATGATGATCATCTAGTTCTTTGCAATAGACGTGTTGATTATCAAACGCGATCACCTTTGCTCAACCACGTGTGCCTCTATTCTTTTTTCTCAGAATACCGCAAAGCGAAGATGACATTGCGTGACCAGAATTTAATACAAGGTAACAGTCAGTCAGCAACAACTATACCTCGCGGTCGACCATTGAATGATCGATGATCCTTAGTATTCTACTCATATACTCATTCGTTTGCTGTGGTTCCGGTTTTAGTTGGTCGTGCTATCCCACGTCATGATCCAGAAGATACTGCAGAAAGATACGCAAGAGCTATCTTGACACTATTTCATCCTTGGACGACTGTATTTGATATTTGTCATGTGAATCTATCATGGAGTAAAGCTTTGATCATGTTGCAACCAACGCTCAGTTCAAAATCGAACAAAGTTATATCCAATATTCAGCTTCTACACGAATGCAAATGCGACCGTGACGATGATCTCTTCCAATTAGTTAAACAACCGTATAATCGAAGCCCATAAGCACACCACAATCATACATCGATACCAGTATAGAAGAATCGGAGGAAGTCCTTGCTTTATTGGAAGCAAGCATGGATGCAGATCAACCTTTGATCAACCAAGATATGACTCACCAAGAAGGATTGCGAGGTCGCATTAATTGCGAATATGTGGATACCACAGTAGCAAATGTGATCCCTTCTGAACGTTTTTCACACGTGTCAGACGTTAGCGGGTCACCTGAATTAATGGACAACAATTCAGTTACTTCTTCATACAGAACAAAGATTGACGAGGTTGCAGCCCGACAGGCCAGATATCACTTCCTCGCTCGGAAATTATTATGACATTCAACCAACGGCACACATTCACCTTTGTCTCTTTTTTGTGAAAACAACACGATCAAGTTCCAGGCGACGATCTTTTTCTGCGGCCCTCCGTAGGCTTGCTCCACGGGCATATGACAGATACAGAGTCATCTTTCTCTCTCTTCTCTCCTAATTGATCATTTTCGCACTTTTTAAAGATTCGCTCTGTAAGGTGCTTTTTTAGAAGATGTTAAATCAAGAAATGTCTGCTAAGAATTGAGTTTCTGTCTCCTCCACACACTCACAGCCTCAAGATATGTTCAAATATGAACGTGTCTGTTTCTATCATTCGACTATTGAAATGATGTTCACTAGAACCGCCATTCCTCAGGTATAATGGCCCTGTCGTGTTTCCCATCTCAATTCCCTATTTTCTTGAAGAATCCGAGATACGAAACTGATGGCACATGATTTTCATTGAATCTAAGAGTGTCAGTCGTATGTACTGGAAAAGTGCGATTAAAATCTTGACAACGATTATTGGAGTCTTCTTTCCAATAATTTCGAGATTGAAACGTCCGCTACAGATATGGAAGAAAAGAGTAGTTTCTATGAGGTGCATCTCAATTTCACTCTCGCAGACAACAGCTAATTGAAAAAATCCTGGAATGGATAGATTAGTGTGTAGAAATACAGATAGCATGAGTCAATCAGAGCATTTCTAGACGCTCACTTCTCAGACTAGGCAAAATACCTAAATAATCGTCGCCGTCAAGAAACTGTCAGGAACCACAGAAAAAAAGCAAAAGAAAATTCTCAAAGATCAAACTGATGGTAGATTTGAAAACTTGTTGTAGCCAGAACAGAAAAACAAATTACTTCTCCTCTGACAGACCCTAATTATCAGTCTACGGAAAACAGAGAACAGACATGCTATTCTCGGTGTTTATCCGAGTGGATATCCTAAGATGAATCAGAGAGAACAAGCGTCCTCAGTGTTTAATAGAGCAGATATTCTTCATTGAAGAAATAACCTTCATCAGACACCGAGGATGTGAGTGGTATTCGGGTGAGTGAGGGAGTGCTTTATTGACCGAAAAGGCAAGATTTCCAGAAACTAGACAAAAGATCCCGATTTCTAATCTTATCTGAGTAGGGATGACTAGTTTGTTCCCGACCGTTCCTTTTTGAGTAGTGATGATAATCGATCCAAGTAACACTGTCTTTGGTCGTCACGAATCGATTTCATCCAGTCATATACATATTTGTTGAATCTACCACGGGGGAGGGCATCGATGAAAGACGGTCCTGCAACATGGAGTACACTGTGCAAGTACATCGGCATGGCTTTACTGCGGATGTAGTCATCAAATAGTTCTGGAGACGTTGCGATCGCTTTGTCGATGGAGTAGCGCAGGAAACGTTGTGCCTTTGTTTCCGCCGTACTTCGTCGTTGGTTGCGTCTGACCAGTTCTGAAGAAGTCGATGGATTTGTCGATTCTTCGCTTCGATTTTTTCGATGGGACAGTAACGGCCATACCGCATAGATCATTCGAAAATAAGGTTGAATGAAAGCTTGAAAGATCAGGTTTCCCGCTTTCGCCGATGATGTTCGCGACCGAGCGACATATTTAAGCAAGCCAGCATTGTTTTGTATTTTCTGAAGCATTTTGTTGCAATGTTGACTGAGAGAGAATCGTTCATCGACATAGTTGCCCAGGTATTTGAAGAGAGAAGTTCTCTTTATTCGATTTCCATCAACGACGAGATCGAGAGATGGCGGACACACGCGTCGATGTATCCACTGCCACTCTGTTTTTGCGAAGTTGATGGGCTGCTTCCACTCAGTGGCATAAGATTGAATTTGTTTCAATGCTTTCTCACCGAGACGTTGCATTTGCGACGCAAACTCAGATCGACACCACCAGGGAGAGGCAGCTCACAGTGAAAAAGTAGAAAGAGAATCGGTCCTAGACAAGATCCTTGGGGGACTCCTTTTCGATGTCGAAAATGCTTGAAACGAGTCGATTCATTTCGATGTCGCTTTTTCGGTTTTTCAGCTATTCGACGATGAAGATGACTAGTTCATACGGACAATTCATTTGGTGCAGCTTGTAGAGGAGACCGTCATGCCATAGTTGATCAAAAGCCTTGATGAAATCAACGTAGATGATCAGTGTCGCTGTTTGTTGAAGAAGACCGGAGCTTATGTGCTGGAGAAATTGCACAAATCGTGTTGCTGTGGAATGTTTCTCCAGAAGGTCTGATGGTTTTGGTGGGAGGATGCCATTCTTCTTCATCCACTGAATAAGATAGACGAGAAAACATCGCTTGTAAACTTTGCCGAGACAAGGCAAGAGAGAGAAAGAGACTGGCCGAGTTTGATTCAGAGAAATGAGTGATGATTTTTCTTTTGGAAGCAGAATCGTCTTCGACAGCTTCCAATGCTCTGGATAAGTGTTTTTGATGAGTAGATCATTGAATGTTTGTAGAAGAAATCCATAGTGAGAGAGAGGAATCGACTTGAGCAGCTTGTTCGATACTTTTTCATGGCCAATCGATGTTTTGGTCTTTGGTCGATGGATAGATCGATGAAGATCAGCGATTTTGAACAAGAAGGGCTGCAAGAGGAGCTCTGTCAGTCTCTCAGACAATGTTCGTTTGAACTCGGTCGCATCTTGATTTTGAGAGGATGTTTCGCTCTCTTTGAAAGCTTTTGTATAGTATCGGTGAGCATGCTCGGTCATGAAATTCGGATCAGTCAAGACTCGACCAGTTGTGTCATGTCGAAATCCTTGGATCCCTGGTGCTCGCTTTTTGAAGAGGTTTTTGCAATGATTCCAAAAGCGGTGCGTGTTCTTCGGTTCAAGTCCCAAGCAGAATTCTTGCCATTGAGCTCTCTTGACTGCGTTGGATTCTCAATGTATGTAAGTATTCATCGAGCGTGGGCATCGATAGGAAGAAAGAGTTCTACGCCTATGCTAAATGAGATTCACCAAGTAATAGGTAGACTTGGTCAACAGAATTGGATGATGTGATAGGAACTGCATCGTTCTTGTAGAGTCACAAAAAACTTTTCGTACGTGAGAAGGACTTCGATTGATTCATGACTCATTTGCTCAGTAAGGGAGAAGAAAAAGTTCTGTTTGAGATCGAGTATACATTGCAGTATAGACCAATCCATTCTCTTCACTTCCTGAATGGTTCTGCTCTGACTAAAGGAGGAAATCTGCTAATGCACTGGATAATGGTTGGTCACGGTCATTCTCTGGTCAGTCTCAGATAATTCTAATGAGACATGATAAGGCGCGATAATGAGATCGATAACAGCTTGCGGTCGAGTTGATGTCGGCTGTGGAGAATTGAAGATTTTCAAATTTTGCTTTTCATCAATCCACTAGGCAAGTCGATGACCACCCAAATTGCTGCTCACATCGTGCCAATTGGGATGCCTCGAATTCAGATCTCCGATCAGTATTAAATTTCGATTGTGCTGATGAAATCGAGTGAGAACATCAATCGGGACTTCGTCCGAGGGTGGAGAATAGACAACAGCCACTGTGAATTTTTTATTCGAGTTGAATACATTGGCAGCGATGAGGTTATTGACATCATGGAACTCGGAAACGAGTCGGTGAGGAACTTCTCGAGCGATAGCCAGACAAACACCACCGAAATTTTGTGAACCATGTTGATAGTAGATGGTGTACCGAGTCTTGAAGTACGAAGCAAGTTGATAGTTGACCTCATCGTTGAAGTGCAGCCCAGTGAGTGCCCAGATGCTTAGAGAGGACTCAGAAACGTAGTCGATCAGATCTTTGAGATGCAATCTTAGGCTGCTGATGTTGTAGAGCAAGAGTGAGAAACTGTTTCGTTCGAATGGTTGATTTTCGTGCCGGCTAGACCATTCGCGAGTGAGAGCTGAGAGCGTGCTTACCCTGTTCCATTCGTAAAGAATTGATCTAGCCGTCGCAAGCTGATGGGTTGTCTTCAATGATGTAAACAAGTGATCTTCTTCGTCAATAGTTGTTGATCGTATTCCGGTTTCATTCGAAGGAAAGAACTCTTTCGCATCGATGTTCATTGAGAAGAGGCGAGAGAAGATGACTGTTGGTGAGCCTTTTTCAAATGTGCAAAGGAGAAACCGCTTGAGAGAAGCGAAGGAGAAAGTGGTGAGTGATACGTGGTTGGCGGATGGCGAAGACGTGGAATTTTGATTTGCTGTTGATTGGTCAATTTGATGAATTTCACTGTAGCCAATTGCTTGCAAACTTCAACGAGCAACTCTGACATTGTCGATACGTAGGGAACGATTTGAGATTCAATCGTCCACCTCAATGCAGCTTGTTGTTCATGAACTGCATCGCATTTTTCCTCGAGTTGCGTGATTTGATGGAGGAGAACTTCTTGAGATCGCCCAATTTCTTCCTTGAGCGTATCGATGATGATCGTGGATTGCTGGATTTCGCCGGTCGGATGACTTGACTTCATGTTGCTCGTCTTCGTGGCTGCATGCACATGAGGAACCATCGATTGAAGGACAGTCGAATACAGTCGAGCAGGAGAAGAGAGGTAAGAGAGTGACTGTTGTTGGTTAGCTTCTCTCCTCTCTTCTTGTTGTTGTCTTTTCTCTCGGAAATCTTCATTGGGCATTCAGGTGAGCCAACCATCACAACTGGCACATTTGACAGCATTCGCACATTCTCGATTGTAGTCATGCTGTTCTCCGCACTTGTAGCATTCAGATTCGTTGGAACAATTGATTGCTTTGTGACCGAACTGCTGACAGCGAAAGCATCGATCGATTCGAGCCAGCGGTTTGTAAGCCACGGCACGATATCGTATGCTATCGATAGATATGTGAGAACAGTGGAAAATCTTCTGAACATCTTCATTCGATCGAAAATCAACACGGATCCCCTTGATCGGCTGTCCATCGCGAAATATTCTTGCCACTTGAACAGTCGACAGATATCGTTGAGCGATCAACGGTCTCATCGAATCGACATGCCATCCACGAGGAACACGGTTTACCAGAATAGAATAGGACGTTGGAATTCGACTCGGAAGAGTGGCTTTGAATGGCAATTCACATATCGAAGTCGGCCATGAGCTTGCTCTCGAATAACATTTCATAGATCGAAGAATTGTTCGCAAAGACCAGTAGAATGTGTGGCGATTGCGGACGAGTTGAATAGGAGGCAGCATTCACGTTCGATCGATCATCGTATTTCACAAGATCATTGAGCAGTTTAATTTCCATTGGTTTCTGTCGATCTTCGAATTCCAATTTGAACGGTGGTAGATTCGGTTTCCCTCTTCTTCCTTCAGTATGTGGCGATGATCCACCTGGAGACGATTTCTCAAGGCCATGTTGCGGAGAGGTTGGTATAGTTCGTGCGTTATTATCTCCGAAGGAGAAGTGTGAATGAACTCCATCAATTTTCAAAGTCTGAAGGACCGTCTGACCAAAGAAACTCATGATTGTCGTTAATGCATGCATTGGTTTTTTGGATTTTGTTTGATCGTTGGTTGTTGACCGTCTGCCATTTTTCATCAGTCTCACTCGTCTCTCTGTCAGTGGCAATGGTTTCGTCCATCTTCATTGCAGCATTCTCTCTAGCGAGCTGTCTGATGGCATTTTCATCAGTTCATCTGACAGCCTCGAGGATCACCTTGGTTCTTTTCGATCCACTTTTCGGATAGGTAGGTGAAGGAGAGAGTTTCTCTGCTTTACCCATCTCTCGAAGGTTCTTCACTCACGCGATCGTTGGTTCAGTCCACAAGGAGAGAAATTGATTTGAGAAGAGAATATTGAATTGAAAAACACAGCCGAAAATTAGCGCACAAAAAGAAAAGTGAAATGCTCTTGCATTCTTACGTGGTGTTTGATAATAAAATGTTGACTGTTATTTATTTTTCGATAAGAAGAATATATCACACATTTTATTCATCTACATTTTTATTCAACTCTTTAGGTAAATTAAGGTGGTTGGAGTTTTATTTTTCAGGCTTTTATACTATATTGTTTATGCTGACAAATATTATACAATTAAACCGTACGGGGAGGGAGTAAGTGTAAACAAATGAATATAAGTGATATTTTCCAAATAAGCAAAAAACTTTTCTTATTTTAGTTCTAGTGTTTTTCCACACTATGGTAATTTTTCTGTCTTTGATACAAAGTTAAAAAGACTTTCTTTTATCGGTAATTTTACTTTTGATGTACATGATCGTTCGGGTGTGTACTATTTTATTGGTAGTCCTACAGCTGTGAATAGAAACTTAAGTTATATTTATCTGCCTGTTACTAGTGGCAATGCTTTCAGACGTCTTCTTTTAGTCGCTTATAATTATAAAACAAAAACATATCATCAAAGTCGTTGGGTGTATAATGAAGGTAATTTTGGTTTTCTTTTTTACGATCCTTTAAGAAAACGACTTTTTGGTTTAAGAACTAATACTGCATTTACATATTATATTGAAGAATATAATATAGAAACATTAGATACTGTTAAACTATATACACAACAAGATGTTGGAAAATATGCTTTTATTAATGGAAGATGTACTTCATTTGATTATAATCAAAATTGGATTATACAAGTACGAACTCGTTTTGATAATTCATCTTCTAATTCTTATTGGATTAAAATGGATTTAAATTTAGTTGGTAAAAAAGAAGATATTGTCACTGCTTTTCATCTTATGCCACATGCATATTATTTTCTTACGATGACATATGATATTCAAAAGACAAAATTGATTCTTTGTACATGGCAGAATGGTTCAAGCCTGTTCGATATATACATGTTTCATTTAGATCCAAAGCAAAATGGAAAGTTTCCTTATAGAAAACAAAGTCTAAAATTATTATTGAAAACTAACGGAGAACAGGTTGAAATGGTTAGAGATGTATGGAATCCAGTCAAGAGGGAAGTACTTTATTTGATTCAAACTAATACCGGTGGATCACTCAAAATAACAAGATATATGTTGAGAGTTCAATTCGATACACGATAAGTATTAGAAAAGACAATACTAACCGATAAACAGTTACCAATCTTGGATTCGTGGGAATATTTTTACTTATCTTAATTTTAAAATAAATGATTGCTTTTTATAAATCATACATCTTCGACAACATTAACAAACGGTGTAAGGATGTGAGTCAAAAGCCGTGACGCGTTTCAAACTTGTTTAAAAGTCTCATTAGACGGTTAAATTGAAGATGGACTCTATTCTAATGATCGTGGAACATAATTTCACAATCGACAGTCAGACATGTCATTTTCACGATGAAAGTGACAAAGGTGTCATCGGTGGTCATTTTCATACCTACCACGAATTTCGCGTCTCACACGATCATGCACCGCGCAATCGTTTGCTTTCTTCAGGTATCTATATCTAAAAATCGGAACTTATCTAATGTCTGCTACTTTGACGCTCATGAATTTGACATTTTTTGATACATTACTTATTGTAAACGAAACTGAAAAGGCTATATTTATTCTCTCAAAATAGGAAACAAGCTTACGGTGGAGTTGATGATTATAATGATTATATTGTCAATAATGTCAAACCATGGATCGACAGAAACTATCGAACATTGCCCATAGCTAAGCGTACAGTTATTGCGGGTATTTGACTTCAAATTGGATCTTGTGTGATCAGAGAGGTATTGTAGGTGCAAGCCATGAAAGATTAGCAGCCTTTCACATGGCACTTTCTCATTCGTCTACATTTGGTATTGCTATTTGCATGTCACCATCATTTTGGGCTGGACTCGATCTCTTGCCCGCGCCAATCGTGACTCAATTTTTTTCTTCACTGGAAACGTCAGATTTGATTCGGGTAGGGATTCAAAAATATATTCAACAACTAGTATGGCGAATTTATTTACAGAAATATGATGATGTTTTACAATCAAATAGAGCCCCACTGCTATACATTGATTGGGGTTTGGTGGTTGTTGGTCTGTATCAAAGTCAGAAAACATTTCAATTTTCGAAATTTTTCTGTTTTTGTACGTAGAACATCTTGCCGCCAATCGATCGAGTAAGATGGTCAAATTGTTGACACAGAAATATGGTTACAAACAAATAGCTGTGGATCAGTTCAGCAAATCAATGCTAACGAAAAGATTTTGTTAACAGCTATCGATTCATATGGCGAGCACGATGAAATATGGTGGGAAAAACGATTTTCAGTTATTCTCAACATTCTTTTTGACCATGTTGGAACATTCAAATAGTTTTCTCAAGATAGATTCCTTCGCAAAAAACTTCAGAGGTAATGAATTCCGGACAAATTTTCCATCTTTCTAAATAATATTCGATTGAAATAGATTACGATCAAACATCCGCAAATTCGTGTTTTTTTTGCTAGTCTCATTCAAAATGATGAGAGAATAATCATTGCTTTGCCTAACTTCCATTTAAAATCGAACGATGAGCATTGATATAGTAGTGATAAACATTCGGTTTAGATCGAATGGTTGAATGACGCAATTTGATTCGTTGGCTTCTGACTGCTTGGAAAAACATGATGTCATTGTTGCCATATTTAGTTTTATATTCAATACATCTAATGTTAATATGAATGCGTCATTAAACCTATATGGTAATGATATTAGTCGATATAATGCATACTCCCGTATACAATAACATCCGACTAATAATCGAAGATGATTTAACCAATATTCTATAATAATAAAGTTATAATAATAGTGACTTACTTTTTCTGAAAGAGACATTTTCGTATCGCGCTGCCGAATAAATAAGAGAAGTAAAAGTCTTATTTTAAGCTAGATATAGTTTAGTATTCAAAACTGAAACACAAAGAGTATTGCCGATAAATTTTTAAATTTAGTTTTTTCACTATAAAAATAAAATTTTGCGATGAAATAAACTTCATATTTCTGATCGACATGAAAAGCTGAGATGTCTGGAATCTGAGATTTCATGTTTACTTCCAAGCAAAATTATAGCCTTAGTTTAGTGAGTAAGGCTACCCTAGTCGAGAGTCCCAGCAGAAGTCCCGCGGGAGTCCCGATGGATTCCCGCCGGACTCCCTCGAGAGTTTTTTTCTCAAAAAATCCATAGGGAATCCTACGGGACTCCACAAAAAGTCCCGCAGGAGGCCCGTACACAAAAAGTTGTATTTTTTATTGAGACTCGTGTCGACTCACTCCGCAAGGAGTCCTGCAGGACTCCACAAAAAGTCCCGCGGGAGTCCCAAACACAAAAAATTGTATTTTTTGAAAAAATCAGTATGAATAAAGAGGCAGGTAGTAAATTCAGAAGATGTACACAGCAAATTCAACTCTCTGTTCCCTTATCTAAATAGGACTCATTTTCGCTAGTCACAAAGTTACAGTATCGAAGTTTTGGACAAGTTTTGTTTTGAGACACATCTCTTTCACAGATTAACTAAGCACAAAAAAGAATGAAAAGCAACAACTTTTGATATA
The DNA here is from genome assembly GCA_905250885.1 of Didymodactylos carnosus. Taxonomy (NCBI): domain Eukaryota; kingdom Metazoa; phylum Rotifera; class Eurotatoria; order Philodinida; family Philodinidae; genus Didymodactylos; species Didymodactylos carnosus. The sequence continues at coordinate 11,396 of CAJNOQ010008198.1, forward strand.
AAAGCGTCTCTTAAAAGGAATGTTTCTTAAGATAGCTGAGA
>CAJNOQ010008199.1:0-11433 GCA_905250885.1 Didymodactylos carnosus
CCCCCCCCCCCCCCCCCCCCCCCCCCCCCCCCCCCCCCCCCCCCCCCCCCCCCCCCCCCCCCCCCCCCCCCCCCCCCCCCCCCCCCCCCCCCCCCCCCCCCCCCCCCCCCCCCCCCCCCCCCCCACTATATTAAAGAATTAAAACACTTTGTTGAGCTAAATTTTTAAATCAAGCATTCTTAAGGAAGCTTCTCACAGCGAAAAGTCCGTTCTTCACAAAGATTACAATATTGAGTTTCAAATACGAGCGATGTGCGCTGGCAGGTGGTATGGAAATTTGGAAAAAAATAAACTTGAATGAATTTTTTCCCGTTATTAAGCTACACACAGGATTGTGCATAACCTTTTGCTAGGAAGGGGGTGGGGTATAGTAGCATGTTAGCTCTCTATAACTTGCTATAACAAAAGCAATCTTCAGCTCGGTTTGCACACCAACAACAAATTATTATTACGTTAAAATATTTTACAGAAAAACTAATGTACAATGATGAAATAGTAACAGTTAATAATAATATCTAATGGTTGTTGATGATATTTGATAATCTGCTTCTCTTCAATTGATAACGATTGATTAGGAGAAGGAGCGCAAAACGAAATTATAGTAATGCAAATGAAAACACTAAATTATATTTTATAATTTTAAAAGAATATTAAAGATAAATTAAATGTAAGATTTAGTTTATATTAATTATAAACTTAAAGTATTAGAATTTCTTCTTCTTTTGTATGATAACAGAAGAAGATTGGAGAGGATGATGATGAGAATTCCTTTTCTCTTCAGACGAGAGAAGAAGAAGAAGAAGTCGAAGAAGTTTACAATTTTAGTTTACAATTTTTGAAGAAAACAAAAAACTGATTTTTTTTAATGAATTGTCGACACGAAGATAATGTGTCTCCACATTTCGTGTCACTATGGAACATAAAATAATAATAAAAAACAATTATTAATTGATTTCACTCTCTCTATACAAAGAACGCATAGAAGAAGTTTCTCAAACTGTTTAAGAAAGAGAAAATAAAATATGTAACGGCAAGCGGCCGCTACTGCGGGTACAGTTCCAAAGACAAATAATATAAAAATGAATTATTCACCAAATGTTGTTCACCAAATTGTTCACTACATAATACGCAACGACAAAATCTTTCACAAAAACTTTCTTTCATGCCTACATTCTCAGTTGACACTTTGTTACCGAGTGGCTTAGACTTAGATCATGATACTTCAACATGTTTGCTGGATGCAGTCCTCTTGTATATTCAACGAACGCGCAGATTTGAATAACTGCAGACATAGTAAATTTTCAATTATGTCCAGCCCACAGTGGGCAACCATGTGGGCATTAGGTGAAAAAACGAAAGTGGACTTTTGGCAAATTCAAATAGCAGGCCATATACTTGGGCAAACGCTGTATCTTTTTGCCATTGGCAGTCTTTTCTAGGTGTTATAATTAGTGACAAAATCGCCATGTAAATTTTTTGTCGGAAATCAGAGCGATTAAGTTAAAAAAATTATTTTCGTCCAAACAAAGTACGATTTTCGCAAAACTTATACATCGTGCGAAACTAGACCTTTGACTCTATCGATTCCTACAAGAAAAACTTTCCAAAACGCTTTATCACCGAGAAAAAAAAATTTCTTTCTATGCCAAGTGTGTTCCAAAAAGCGTGCCGCAGTATAATGGGTGCTCGACAAAAACATAGCAGAGAAATCTTTTAAGCGCTTTAAAAGCCAATGTTCACATGCCTAGTCAAAATTGCCCACTGTGCGTCCTTCCTTAGCCGCCTCTACCATACAAAATTAACCCAAAAATAGGGGAGAATATTCATCTAATTATTGGAAAACCACTTCAGCAGTATTGAAGGTTTTCTAGAAGTGCCATAAAATACTTTTTCAGAAAGGGTTGCGTTCAACGCGAAAATGTAGATAGAGATTTATAGAGCAGGCGTTCGTCAACATAAGATATTGCTCACCTCTGTGTGGCTTTTCGAAAGTTATCGGCGTGCTACTAGACGCAATAAAATTCCACAATCCGCGAGGGATGTCAGAGTTCCTGCAATTCAGCTATTCTATAGAATTCTATGTTAGTACAGACATAGTTGCTCACCTAGAATTCTATACATTTCCGCTTGACTCAAACTTGGTCAATAAAAAGTATCTCTATGCTAACGTAGAATTCTGTAGAATTCTACCTTACTACACATGTAGAATATATTAGCCGAGTGGGAGACAAGCGAAAATGTATAGAATTCTATAGAATTCTAGGTTAGCAACTATGCCTGCACTAACGTAGAATTTTATAGAATTCTATACATTTCCGCTTGACTCAAACTTGGTCAATAATAAATATATCTGTACTATTAGAATTCTATAGAATTTTATACATTTTCTAGATTTCTGTTTTGAGAATAACTAGGACTTATCATGTTTTAGCTGTGAAAAAGTTGTTGTAGAATTCATAGGGAAAATGTAGAATTCTATAGAATTCTGTAGAACGTCTGAAATGTAGGAATTCTGCCATTGCTGCAATCCGCTATATGAGCCATAGTTATAGGCTGGTGAGGTGGCCACATCTGGCCGTATATACTGCGTGTAGTGTATGGATAGAACGCAAAAAAATGGTACCGAGATATGTGATCTCATCAGAAAGTGAATCTCCTAAAGAAGTCAGATGTTCGAAATATGTTTTTTGCTCCAGATATAAATAAGGATCTTTCGAATACTTCAGGGAGTTTTCAAGGATTTTTCTTTTAAGTTTTTGCTTTATTTTAATCAGCAAAAACTCAAATATTCGGCTTCGCCAGGAAGTCCAAATGGATGTTGACTATAAAAGAAAACAATTCCGAGCTTTCTAGCTGCTTATTGGGAGCTCGAAAATTTGAATTAAAAAAACCCTTTTTGCCCTCAATCGAATGGATAATATTCTCTTATCACCTCAAATGGTTTCTTTCGCACTGTACACTAGACCGTTTTGTAGCATCAGCATCACTACGAAAAACCGTGGAAAGTATATGTAACTTACAATTATATTGTCAAGTGAACCTTTGATAATTAATTCTTTAGCGACTTCAATTGCATCCCAACTCAATGCTAAATCTAATAATTGATCTTTTTGTAAGTTTACTTCATCCCTCGTTTCATGTCTAACACTTTCAGAAACGATCTCTTTTTCTCTTTGCATTAAACGTGGATGTAAACGAGCTTGATCATATTCAGCTGTTGTCATTCTACTGATATCCGATTTTTCGATTAACTTTTGATGAGCTAAAATAATAACCACGACCATCGTTACCGAAAATTTCTTTGTAGTGCTTATTTTTATAGCTTACATTTACAAATACTTCTAAATATTGTAGTTGATAAATCATTGTCATTATCCAGTTTAAATATTGTTATATTTGACCGAACACCTCGTTGAAGACAATACAGAACTTGTAAAATACAGTCATCAACTTTTTCTTTTACTTGTTTCTTAACTTTTGCCTTAGGTAGTTCATCATCACGAGAAACAATTGCAGCCAATTCATCTTTTATTTGGTTTACATGTGCATCAAATTTCTGTACCAGACTATGCAAACATGATTTATCAGATATAGAAAACGTCTTAGATGTACTATAAAAAAATATATAATTACTCTTTTTTCTTTAAATAAAGTTGATAGGCAGCTACGTCTGGGATTCTAAAAATTATACCACTTAATTCATCATAGCTTCTTCGTAGATGAAAGAACTAACTTTCGTTCATTGCTTTCATCCTCAGTTGTTAATTGTTGCATGTCTGACTGATGCCGCCGTCTGCTTGTGCTATCTTTCGGTAGCTCATACAATTCCCCAATGTCAATTGGCAAGTCTGAATCACGATCTTTCATACCATTATTATTTAATTTAATATCTTCGCTGTCCTCGTCTTTTGTATATGATAACCACCGAGTGAAAAAATCAGCTGCTCTTCCACTACCCTATTTGACAAACAAACGGTCTAACTTATTCATCGGCGTTCAATAATATGTGATACATACGTCAATAATAATAACTGGAATATTTCTCCGTAAATCATAATACATATTTTTAATTGTATCTCGGCCACCCTCGACAACAATTGTTACCGTAGGCACTAAAAACACGAAAAATTTTTCATTAAGATTGTCAGGCAAGGATACCTTTGCTAAGAAAATAGAGGGGAAGAGCATCAGATTCTCTTCTCGCACCTCGTAATAGCATTCAGTCCTTTTATCCAGCGCGTACAGCAGGAAGTCTTAACTATTTAGGGAACTAAGAAGTGCTGAGTTTATGCTGACAAGTTTCTTATGAATACATAAAAAGTTTTCTGTTCGCAGTTCTATACCTATACTTATGTCGTTTGCTATTTCGTGAACTAATCTTGTTCTATAATCTTCAGTATCATATTGACGTAATGTACCATCATCTAATAAAATATAATGTGTGTGATTCATCTCTAGATCCTGTTCGCCACGTTGTCTTGGTTGTACTTCTTCTCCACCTATGAATGGTACATTATGTGCGTTATTCGGCTAGAAGATGGAAAGTAAGAGAAAAGCACTTATTGATAATCAATGAAAAGTAAGTGTATCTTTTGACCTACCTGGTTTTCACCATGTTCAGGCTTTTTTAACTTTTCAAAATCTTTGATACAGCCATACTTTGCTATACCAATGGCCGTTATTTTTTTCTTATCAACACTTGTTAATCTACTCTTACTTATAGCATGACCAACTAATTGTACGATGCCAATATTGAAGCCATTTGTTATCAACCACGCTTCTGCAAAACGCAGAAAAGGAACTTATCACATACACCTATAGCGGTCTAAAGATGGAGCCCGACTCAAGTTATCCGTTAAACCTGTTTAGTAGGAAGTATATAACTGTGCTTAATCCCCACAGTTGTCAATTTTCCCTTATGATGCGAACATTATACATTTTGAAGGGTAAACCTTTTCTTCATGAGTCCTGATCACTCTTGAGTTATTATAACGCCTTGTGAAAAAAGATTATTTTTTCCGAAAAATCGTCCCTGGCACTAGAAATGGAGATTTTTATAGTAATAAATAGCCCATTTATCGAGGTATGTTTCCTCCAAACTGAATCTAAATAAAATGGATATTCCATTTTTGGACGAATGTTCTCATCGTTGCCCACCATCCGCCGCGTGTCTGGGTGACTAAGTCGCATAGCCCTCTTGCCTTGTCTGACAAAGTTTCTATCGAAGTATACCCTTGTTGTGAAAACCGTTGGTGAACCGATCACCGACGATTTTCGAGCGGTTTTCGCAACATGGGATCTCCGTATATATATATTCAGGGCTTTCATGAGCATAACTAGAGTATCGCGCGAACGGACCATGCGGAGACGACTGCAGGTGAAGCAATATAACCCAGAGTCCCTACGAGTTTGTCTCATGAGGGCTAGCCAGCGACTCCCCCAACTTCTTATAAGAGTGACTCGGGTACGAATGTGCTGTTTTGGACTTGACTGGGGCAGCCTGAGAGGACGACTTTGTACCAATTGTGGTCAATTGCATACAATACCCCCCCCCCCTCCATAATAGGATCTGTTACAGAGAGGGGGGGAGGTTACTTCATGTCGGGTTACCTGTGGATGTTTTCAAACGCTTGATAAAGCGCTGTTTAATGACAATACGCGGAACCTCAAACAGAAACGAAAAATTTATATATAAACTTATTTTCTTATTGGATGCATTTCTGCGTGAAACTAAGGGCAGGAATGTAGGATAAGATTTTCAGCTGTTTTCAGTAAATTATGACAGTATATACTGGACAGTAAGTTATATCTACGTATCCATGTATACTTTTGTTGCATTTTTACCAGATTTTAAAGCAACATTTATGATTTCATTGATAAATTTTGCTTCTAGTCCTTCAGCTAGTTTAAAATATCTGGCACCACCAATAATTGACATTATTAAACGTGGTTTCGGTAATTTCCAGATTTCAAGCAACACTTTTTTTAACACTTTTGGTTCTGTTCGTAAAATGTCACATCGTACCCACTGCAAATGCAAAAATTTTCAGTTTTGTATATACAAAAACTGTGTGGTAAAGAAATCAGACGTACAGGCGCATCGTTGTTTAACAATCCATGCTCGTTTTTCACTTCACTTATTGTATGAATTTTGATGTTCCATTCGTTTTGGTGTGTATGAGGCGGAGGATGTTTACCATGCGCACTCAACCTGCGACCACAATGGCACAATTCATCGGCAGAACTTAAAGCATATAATATAGATTTCAACCAGCAAAAAAGACTAGAAGCAGCAAAGCGATGAAGCCGGTCTAAGAAATTCATTGTTAGCTTTCTAGCTTAGAGTAGTAAAGGTATGAAAGTTTATTCCATGGTTCTGTTGAGGACAAACAGAACTGCCACATTACCCAACCTATTATACCAACTGTGATCCTTGACAATTGGCAAATTAAAGTCTGATGATAGTGTACAGGCTTGTTTCGCCATGCAAATCTTTACGACGGCTAATAATCTGAACGCCTCCTCCTTTGACATTTTCTTCGTTAGAGAGATGCATCACATACTTTTTCGGTTTGAAACTAATGCATTTCGGGATTCGAAGTTGAAGTTGACGAAATCCTTCCTCATATTTAGGTGGACTAGCCTAGAAAAAGTACAAGAATTATGTTATAAATCAATCCGAAAAAAGCAAGAAACATACATCCCGTCTTCTGGCTGACATCTTTTACTTTAAAGTTGTCAGGCAAAATCTAATCATCGGTTTTGGTTGTAATATAAGAAGACTGAAAAAAACCTCGTTTGTGAGAAATATCCCTGAATGTTGTTCATAGCGACCGACATTTTTTTATTTTATTTGATTTGAATTAAACCGAAGGAACAAAAGACAAAAATAAGAGAAAAGATCGCATTTATTGTTGCTACCGTTTTTTCTTCGTAACCTTGTAAAAAAAGCTTTCTCATACACCAGGAAAGAAATTAAAAATAATACGTTTATATTATTATTACTGAGTAGTTATAAAAATCTTGAACTTTTTTTCACAAGACAAAAAAGAACACAAAATCCATTTGATTATGATACTTTAAAAGTATCTGTCATTACTGAACACATTGTGCATCAAACCTTACCATAACCGCATGATGTTGCCATGCACTACTCAGAGACATGAACAGTGTAAGCAGCCATATTATTCGCTGAGTACCATCACTTTACTTCATTCTTTGAATGGATACAGTCATCAGGAACTTTATTCGAGACTGATCAAGAAGTCCCACCCTTTTTCTACCCCCCATAACAGAAGACCACCTAGTCTTCTATTTTGTCCGATAAGTCGAGTCCTGAAGGCTGGTCTTCTATTGCGGTCAGATTTTGTTGCCTGCTAGTAGTCCAACGGTAATTCCTCACATACTTGAAGTCCATCCCAAATTAGAAGAACATTTTGATGAAATGTTTGGGACATTTTCCGATTTTTTCTAGCAGACATAATAGAAGACCATGGCCTTCTATTTGGCTTTCAAGTCATATAATCCGCAGTGGTCTTCTAATAGGGAACGGTCTTCTATTATGGAAAGGAGGGCATCCGCGCATCACCTGTTCTGTAGATAGATTTAGCTCTGGACGTATACCTCCTGAAATCTAAGGTGTACAGTGGGTATATTCAACTTTCATTTTGTTTACTTAAAGCATCACATAACGAAGAAGATGGCCATCACGGTGACAATGCGTCAACTTACCATACCGTTGAAGATGATGAAAAAGAACAAACAGAACAGTAAATTCTATGATTTATAACACTTAAGGCAGTTCACGTTAGTAACAAGATTCTTTCTGCTTCTTTTTTCAGATTACGTCCCGCTCACAGAAACGTAAGATCTTTGCTCTCAAGGTATTTCTGTTCTTTGTGTGACGATATGTCATTTGTATGTTTAGAAAGGTCAAATATTATTTAAAGAATGTAAAATTGAATTAGAACTGATAAAATTAAAAGAATATTGGAATACTAAAATTTATGGAACAATTCAAGTTCATCCAAGAGAGGCACAAGAATTTGTTAAACATTTTAAGGTATTAAAAGATATTTGACTTTGATTTATTTTGATTTACACAGCTTTTGTTATTTAGTTATACGTTGATAATACACCGCGTGTTGATATTAATTCAACGTATTCAAAATTTTCAGCATCTGGATTTTTACCAAATAAAAAATATACGATTTATCTTGAAGCACAGCCAAAAGATGAAATTAACTATGAAGGAGAAAACAAGAATTCGAATGCAGAAGTAAGACTTTAGCTCGATCTTTTCAGCCCACAGAAAAGCTTAATAAAAGATACCTCTGTCAGCCTAAGCGTGAAACTTCTTCACGATATTCTTAATTCTAGGTTAAATCTCTCCCTTGTCAATATGTGTCTCGACGAGAGAAGCAGCCCACCCTTCATTATAACCCTTAGTTTTACGATTTAATTATAAGATTGAAAAAAGCAAAAACAAACGAAACTCGTTCGAACGAACGATCAGAGAGAATTTGGGGAGATATTAAACTCCTGAGCTGGTTGAGCGAGAGAGATAAGGCTAGAACAGAAAGCAAAGCATGAAAGAACACTACACAGTTGATAGAACCAAACACTTGAATTGACAATTCAAATGCAAAGAGTTTACTTTTGTACTAAATTGTCCAAAAGTAAATGCCTCAATAATAGCAATCATGAAAGAGAGAATGAAAGAAAAAATTCAACAGAATTTCGGATATTAGAATGGAACGTTCATAAACTTTTTTTGAACATTGGAATGTTCAATTCTCGGTTCCAAAATACACAGTGGAAATCGAAACCGTGACCCTAGTGCAGAACATGTGATTACTAGTAGTAAGGACAAATCTCACTGCATATTTTGAAAAACTTCTAGAATATTATTTAAGGGTAAAAATTTTTAAATTGATACGATTATAACTAGGGCTGGCACTTTTTTTTACTTTGTCAAGCAAAGTAAGCCGAAAAATTTACTTTTACCCTCCTCGATCACTAGCGAATCGTTGTTTAGTGTTGCTGGCTATGTTACGTGATCGTTATGAATTATATTCAAAACCCATAGACAAATATTGAAACAGAATTCCTACAGAACTTTTTTAAAACATGTTCTTTTATTTGTTTTTAAGACAAAATAAAGAATTCACAAAGGGCAAAAGACATGCAAAAGAGAGACAAAGGAAAGACTATATTTGGTTTAAACATTGAATACATCTTTCAGACATTCTGTTTTCCTGAAATGTTCTGTTTTGCTGCTCAAAATGGCATGCGCATTATCTACTTATTCAGTGAGTCAACATAAGACGTTCGAAACAGCTAAATAACATAAAACCTTCATTTACTCTTGTTTCCTTTACAAGAAAAAGCAAGAATGTTATTTTTCTTTTACTAAGTAACAAGTAAAACAAAAATTTCCACTTTACTTTCACTTGGTAAAAGTAAAAATTTAGTTTTTCTCTACAAGAGTAAAGTGGAAATTTTTATTTTACTTTTTTAGTAAAAGAAAAATAACATTTTTACTTTTTGTTGATAATATAAACTTCAATATTTTTGTTTTACTTCGGAAATAAAAGTAAGGTGGAACTCCTAGTTATAACGGCAGCTGATATAAAATTTATATCTTATTTAACTGAAATAATTAAGATTTATTTGATATTTTTTCGATGTTTCGAACAATACAGTGTTCATTATCAAGAAAACATAGTACAACTTAGTGAAAATAAACTGGTGAAATTAAAACCTAAACCTGAGAAGGAATACGGCAAAATATGGATAAAGAAAAGTTTGCCTAAGTCTAAAACTGAATATAAGAAGAAAGAATCTTCTCTTCCCTTCTTGTTTTAGTATGATACAAGAGAGACGAGAGAAAACGCGAGAAAGTGGAAAATATATAGTGACAATGTAGTCTATGGGTGAACAAAAGACGAAAGAGGAAAAAACAAAAAGAGAAGAAGGATCTTCTGTTTTATTGTTATAAGATGTGAATGATGTAATGTGAAAGAGTGAAGTAAGCAAAAGATCTGACTATGAAGCCATAATGAATCCGGATCTGAAGTCTTTCATCAGGACTTTTAAACTGTCCAGTCAATGATGTGATTAGTCTGAAATTCAATCTGAAATTTAGAACTTTTACGTTCGCCGGATATCTCTGTATTTTTCCGCTTGTATTCTGCGGAAAAATACAGAGATGTTCGGCGAACGTAAAAGTTCTAAATTTCAGATTGAGCGATCTTATGCGCTGAAGATGGAGACAGTTAGTCAACAGTTTATAAATGGGAGAATTTCCGAATTCATGCACTTTTAGAATTTATGAATGTGTGAGCTTTTTAAATTTATAAATTTGAGCGGTTTAAGAATTCAAGCATTTGTGATCTTTTTGAATTCAGGAATTTGTGATGGTTAAGACTTTATGAATTTGTGAGCTTTTGCAATTTAGGAATAAGTGAGCTTTTGGAACGTATGAAATTGTGAGCTGTTAAAATTCAGTTTGTGATTGTTTCGAATTTAGGAATGAGTGAGCTTTTAGAATTTATAAAAATGTGAGCTTTTGGAATTTATAAATTTGATAGGTTTAAGATCATTTACAAATCAATAAACCTATCGCATCTTATGATGGTTTAGAATTTATGAATTTATGAACACAAAAAGCATCCCAGAAAATATTAGTACTGTTAACATCGAGCCGATTGCACAACTTCAATAGTTGTACGGGATATAGGCACAGAATAGTGGATTTAGTTTTGCAGTTTCTTCAATGCTAGCTTCATGTGTTCGAACCTCTATTCGTACAAAAATGATTTTGTGTGTTTCGATAGTTTCAGTTTAGAGTACTATAATGGAATATTTTTCCGCTTGTATTCTGAGAGAATAAAGCTTATATTAAAAACGGAAAACGTTTTTTCTCTGATATTTTTGAAACCGTATGAGTTAGATACAGAATTTGATGCTCATTACGAGTATTCCTTTAAAATTGAAGAAGCTTGACTTTTCATGGAGAAAAGAGTTTCCTTAAGTTGTGACGACTAGATAGTATTCGCTACATTTTATCCGATAATCCATACTAAAAGAGCATCAAAAGAAGGTCAGAATATGCAATAATGTTTTTCTTTCAGAATATGTCTGTGAAAGCAGGATCTGTTTAGGTTGGATGATTAAAAAATTCAAGATAGGACCCCAGAATAGATAAAAATTTATATTTCTTTTCGTACTTTTGTCATTGTAACTGAACGAAAGCTGGAGCAATAAGAAATTTATATCTGCTACACTCTAAAAAAAAAGCGTCATTTACTAAACCCAAAAGGGGTTTAGCAAAATGCAATGACACGCTACCGCTTCAAAAGTTTAGTAAAAAACCCTTTTAGGGTTTAGTACGCTTACTAAACCTGAAAGCGGTAGCGTGTCATTGCATTT
>CAJNOQ010008200.1:0-11431 GCA_905250885.1 Didymodactylos carnosus
CTATCCTCCTCGTCCTCTCTATCCTCCTTATCCTTCTCGCCCTCTCTATCCGTGTTACCGCATGGGAGGGTAGAAGGACATGTGCGATTTTTGACCTTGCGGCAAATGCAAACTCGCCACAGTGTCTTTGTGAGATGCTTATAAGGTTCAGCGGAAATCTTGTCACTTTCGTGGAAGATCGTATATAAGAATTGAGTAAGATTCTTATAAGATTTCACAAATTACTTTTATCTGGGCAAATAGGAAGATCGGACTCAATAATTGTTCTGTTTTAGTCCGAAAGGAAGGGTAAGTATTATTTCTATCTCTCTTGCTTGAAGTGTGAACAAAAACTTTTGACTTTACCTGAAGACATGATTTTCTTTGTGTTCAACAGTAGTCAGACTCACTGTGAAAGACGCATTTTGTTCTTATTTTATATGTCGAGAAGTGAGTCGACTTTGACATTGATTGATTGAAGAAACCTAATTCCACCTCTTCTTTCTTACACATTCAAAAGTCATGGAATACAAAAAAAAAGTCATAAAAAGAGCAGGTTGACAGTGATCGATTGGCAAAGGTGATTTCTTAGAATCTTTATTAAAAGGACAATCATGACTTTACGCATAGGAAGCTTCTTTCCCAATACAAACTTTTCGAAACTCTTTCCTATCGATAAATGATCTATTAACCGATAGGATCATTTTGCAAAAAAACATTGCTGATGCGCCACTATCTCTACGAAAAATAGAAAGTGTAGAACGTCTCAGAAGACGAAAATGATAGTCGAATCTGAAAGAAGAGCGTATTTTACATCAGATGTGCAAAAAATGCGATCGAAAAACAGTTTTAATTAAGTCACTATGATAAGAGGAAGAAGAGTACAAGACCATGATGGTGCAAGAGTTTGTCTTCGTAGCTAAGAAACCAAATGTCATAGACGCACACTCTCTGGCGAGGGAACCTCTTTAAGTTATAAGTCGCTTTTGAACCCGTATTACTTGTATCTTGTAGATCTCAGTGAGTAGTCAAATATCCTAAGTTGGTTCATCCTCGTGGTGCTTTGTTGCTGAGATATTGAGACTTGAACATTTCATCTGGAGCGAAGATGAGGGTCAAATATTCGAGTCTCAATATCTCAAGGCAGGAAAATTCATTAGAACCGCATATTTTTCCGTCGTACTACTATGACCATGGGCTACCAGTGTGGTAAGTTTGAAGTCAAAATTCAAAAGTCGAATTTTGTTCGAAATCCAAGCTCTGTGGGCAAAAACTAAGTAAAACTTCAATATCTCAGCAACAAAGCACCGCGGGGATGAACCAACTTAGGATATTTCACTACTCGCTGAGGTCTACAAGATACAAGTAATACGGGTTCAAAAGCGACGTATAACCTAAAGAGGTTCCCTCGTCAGCTCTCATCTGCATTGCATCTTCCGATACTGTCTTGAGCCTCGACAGAGATAGATCAATGCCGCGGACGGCGATGACACGGTCACATATTTGACCTTGCAAGCGCACACTTTACGTTTTTTCGCATCACCGATCAGGCAGAAAGCTGTATTTCAGTCAATATGTATCCATGAATGTATCCATGAATGTTTAACTACCGGACTTGTACGGTATGTCAACGTTCTTGTGTATAAAAATAAAATTTTCAGCTTCTTTGTTATGTACACATAACTATGTTGACAGATCCTTTAGATGATCAGTTCATGAAAACTTCTATCCAATCGAGTTTAGAGATGGAAGTAAAACCTTAGCCTCGGTATGCACCAGTATTTAACTAACATTGGGACCTCCAGGAAAATTGCTATGCATCTGTTACCAAGATTCGGTCATAGGTGTGGAATATCTCATTTTGTAGAAAAATGTTTGGTCTACCAAATGGATTTGTTAGGCTATCTTAGAAAAATGTCTTTTATTTTTTTAGCTAGGAGTTTCTCTGATGTATCGTTACCGAGAATTCCTGTTCGTGGCGAAAGCCCTGAATCTAAAAAGTAATCTTAAGAAAAGCGCGAAATGAGTTTGATGCATGTTCTGCACGGACATGTGAGAAGTACCTTAATACTCTTTCTTGGATAATCTGTATCAGAGAATCAGAAATATTAGTTTTCAAAACAGTTAAACTGAAAGAGAAGGCTAAAATTGTCGTAGTAAAATAGCCTACAAAAGGAAAGGAACAGAGTAGCGAAAACGTTACAACGTAACTGCTGTTCCATTATTTGAATAAGGATAAAAGCCTTTTCTATTCACTTCTTTGTGTTTGATAGCCCTAACATTTTGCTAAAACTTACATATAAAATGAATCGAACGAAGTGGTCAAAACGTAATACCGTGACACTTGGACAAGCCGTTCATTATTAGAGCGGTCCGTATGAAAAACAAGGAAAGTAATGTTGACCATTTAACAGAATAGTTTCATAGTTGACTCTTTCAAGACACCAATATTTTCCTTTTTTCACAAAACGAATAAATGCCGTGATCGTTTGAGAAACACTGGTAGTTTTCCTAGAAGTTGGTTACAGAATCTTGATTTTATAGAAAAACAGAGCAAGCACTTCGACTCAAAATGAGAGATTTCCCAGGTCCGAATGATGTTCTGATCTAGAGTTATGAGAGCTATTCTCGCTTTGAGTGCAAGAGACCCCGGGTTCGATAAACGCACTAAATTCAAAAACAAATTATTCGAGCAATTTTTTTCAAATTTTAGCGCATTTTAGAATGCTCATACTTTTGCTAGAAATAACTTCAAATGCTATTTTACAGTTGAGGTTTTGAAGAGCAAACATTCCTCTACAAAATGAGAGGTTTCGCGACTTTGAGTAATTCTTTATAGGCGATCTAGAACAATTTTCGTGGAAGCCTTCACACCATTTTTAACTGGTGCATGTCTACATACGATGCTTTACTTTTTATTTCTAGTTGTATTATTGGCAAAAAACGCGGTTGTTGAATGCGATTGTTTTTGAACAAAAGGTACGCAAAAGATATGAGGTGTACCGCAGAGAGTGTAGAACAGAAGAGATACGATTTTCATATTAAACTTTTCCAACAGCGATTGGGGAAGTTATCTTTAATTATAGAAGTTCAGAGAACAGTCTGTTCAAGCGTGACAGGCTGACACCTTTTTTAATAGAATAAGACTGAAAAGAAAAGAAAGCGGCAGAAAGGGCCTGACCGGGGATCGAACCCGGAGCCTCTCGCACCCAAAGCGAGAATCATACCACTAGACCATCAGGCATCGATGATCGAGGACGTATAACCATCAGTTATGGACTAACAGAAACTCTTTAATCTTACCATCGAAAGCTGAGAACATTAGAATATTCGCCAGTTCTTATGCACGTGTCTGTAGTCTCCGAGTTACTATGGCCTCGGATGCTATCAATGAATTGTGTACATATTCGTTTAGTTTTTATACAACAGTATCATAGTGTGAACCTTATTTTACAGCAAATTTATGCGATACCCAAACAGTAAATGCGTTGGACATATCACTGTCACTAAACGCATTTGTGAATGTCAAATTTTGCGCCTCATTGAATTTTACACATATTATGTTATTGAATCTGCAGAGTATTCTTAAGTGTGCTCGTTATGATGAACAATTTATGGTAAATTTCTATGTATGTTATGGACTGTATTCTTATAAGCAGAATAAAAAAAGACATAATCGATGATAATAGTAGAAATTGTGGGATATTTACAAAACATAAAACAAATATCGAAACGCTTACAAAAACTCATGCAAAAACTAATTTAATACCTGTAATTCCTCATGGGTACTTCTTGCGGATTTCATTGAGGTAAGTGTGGTAATAATAATTTTTGAAAATTTTTTGAATTATTTTCATTAACATTATCAGTTCAGTTGGATAGAAAGTTTATTATTTGATTCAATACAGTGTTTTGATTATGTGACATGTTATCAGTGATTGTTGCCATCTTGTCAGTTTTTGTTAGGTCTCATGTGCTGAAAATCGCTTCATTTTTGTCAATTAATCGCGATGGTTGGAAAAAATCGACGCTCAGTCGCGATTCGGGAAAAAGTCATCATTTAATCGCGATTAAGTGTTAATTTTTCGTGCATCGCGATTAATCGATGATTTTGTTGACCATCGCGACTAATCAGGAAAACCGTCAATTAATTGCGATTAATTGTAGATTTTAAGCGATTAAATGGTTGTTGTTATTCACCGTTTTCTTTTGCAGTATAGTATGTATATAAGAAACACAATTTCAACCAAAAATACACTTATGTTTAGACCATCTTTTTATTTTAGAGTACAACGGAGTTGTCAAAAGTGTTCTCTATTACCCCTCAGAGCTTTAAAGTGAGAATCCCACTGAACAGCTGGCATGTGGGCAATATTTAAAACTGACTCGTCAGCAAGACTCCAACTCCAGCTGGTGTTAAGACCATTGCTGTGTGACGCACATGTCATTATACATAATAAATAATGAAAAAACAGAAAAAAAATATGTATTTCCTACGCTGGGTTCGAGCGCACAATTAATCGTATGATTTTTCACGATTAATTGCCGATTTTTATGTGATTTTTAGTACATGGGGTGTGTCCATAATGAAAATATGTGGTTGATGTGTCAATAAAACCGAATAACATAGTTTTTTTCAAATATTGACAGAGTCAAGTGCATTTAACAGTATTTGACATAGAATCACTGAATCTATATCAGCATGATGATTTTCTTTACATCTTAATATTTCATTATTTAAGGGCCCTCCCCCCTCCTTGTCAGAAATTATCTCCGACACTGTACATCCGATCTTGACGAAAGTTTCCATAAATGTTAGACACAATGAGATACGGGAATGAAAAATTTCTCTTAGAAAAGGGTGCTGATAGTTTATCAAAACTAATTATATACTTATTTCCTATCAAGAAGTGCGAACGTCTGAAATGAAAGAAATATTTAATCGAACTGATGATAACAATCGTTTTTGAGATTATTTTGAATCGGTTAAATGTAGCTTAATTGTTGTTTCTGCTAACAGAATCGTTAATAAGTATACGCAAAACGGAGGACAATGGTTTACTGATGTATGTATCGAGAATACTAAATTAATGTTATCAATGGACGAATGTTTCTTGAACGAGAAATTATCACACATATGAGACATAAATTGAACTAAATTTTTGTTTGACTTGTAGTTTTAGCAGCTTGAGTGTTCATTTTTTAATTTATGAAGGAATATTTATTTGAAAATTTGATTGTACAAAAAAAAGAATAAGAAAAGTTAAAAAAATTATTAATAGTTATTGTTTAGGTTTTGCTGTTATACGAACGTAATAGTTTAATTAGGCTATGCCTGCTATGAATGTACCAAGATCAGTTGACCTGACTTCTTCTATTATGCCAAAATGAAACCAAACAGGCGACAGAAAAGGCAAAATAAAAAGCCGGTGCAGGATGATACTGTAACTCCCCAAAAATGAATGGAAAACAAAAGTTTGTAGAGAATAGTCCAGTAACAATGTTGCATCGACAGAAGAAGAAGAATGATGTAAAAATATGATGCAATGACTAACTGTACAGACAAAAGAAAAGAAAGAGAGAAAATAGATAAACACGCATGAAAGATATGCTCTTTTACAGTCTAGAAAAAAATAACTATAATAAGGATAATGTTATAGAGTTTTTCAATGCACTCACAAAACCTGATTAAAGTCTCTCTGATCATGGAAGAACGATAATTCCACTTGTCTCAGAGCGTACAAAAACTATAAACCGTACGTCCAGTTTTTCAATTCTACGAATTCCGAAAATTAATTGGACTCGGTACATGCTTAGTACAGTATTTCTGAGCTACAATATTACAAACAACCAGCGACGTAACCAGGATGTTTAGACCTATGGGCAAACTTCTGTTGTGTTAGAAAAAACGATGGGCAAATGGACAAGGTTTTTATTGATAGATCAAAACATTTTTGGCCCAACAAAGCAAGGGTGGGCCGAGACAGATATTTTTTGTGTATAGCTAGGGTCTCGCGTCTTGCAGAAACTTGAATCAAATGAAATGAGGTTCTTTTAATCAAATAAGCATCAAACTCAAATCATAAGCCAGATGTGTTTTAGTCTATTTTTAATGTCTCTGTTTATAACATTTATATTTCAAATTCAAACACCAAAATCAAGACGACGATGATGCATTTGTGTAAACTTATATAATTTCAATATTCACCTGAATTTAAATCGTGATCTCTATGAATGTATGCAAAAAACGTAGATAAGTTACGATACAAGAAACGAGTCTTTTCTTCTTCCATTCCTAATTCTTCACAGAAAGAACAAGTAAAGGGGCATGTGGGATTCAGACGGAAGAAAAAAATTACATTTAGTATCTAATTAAAAAATAAACAAATAATTCTGAAAAAGTAAAATTATCATGGGCAAACCGCCAAATGAAATGGGCAATTGCCTATTTGCCCCCCTCCCTTGGGTACGCCACTGCAAACAACAATTGAAAACATTTTTAGTATTTACTTCCCAACTTTAAAACATTACTTTTGAATTTTTGTGATGAAAAATAGTTCTTACCGTTAAAAAAAGTGAAGTTATGAGAACCGTGTTTGGTTGAGAAACTAATCTCCGAAGTGAGAGAGAAAGAAAAAAGTGTGCATTATGCCATTCCTTCGATGAACGTTAATTTTGTAAAAAAAAGACTATTTGTTATATTTTTTAAAATAAAAAATATTGTAGAAGGAATCCTCTCTTGCGCATCTCATATCAAATAGACCAGATGATTTTTATGACAAGTAGTTGAAAACAGAATAGAATCTCAGAGCTCTTTCTCTTACTAAACTATAGCTTTGTCGACATTGTTTTAGTTACTCATGTATTTTAGTAGACAGATGTTAAATGTTTTGTTCGTCTTGAGCAGGTTGCTGCTTGCCTAGATTGAAAACAAAATGAGCTCTACAGAAATATTTTTTTCTGTCATAATACACACTTTTTTATTCAATAAAACTTTTTTATTTCTCTCTCACTTCGCAGATTAGTTGCTCAACCAAGCAAGGCTCTCATAACTTCACTTTTTTTATGGTAAGAACTATTTTTCATCACAAAAATTCAAAAGTAATGTTGTACATAAATTTTAGGAGGATCAACCCGTCAGGTACATACAATATTTTTTTCAAACTTAACGGAACCCGTCAAAATTCACATCGGTGAATTTATTTTTATTCACCTATGAATAAATTCAACAGTAACTACATTGGAAAGAAAATTTGAGTATAGTATTGTTTAATCTGCCTGAGAATTATGGAACTATCGTATAACACAAAGAACATGTATGTATATATTTCCTGTACTATACTTGACTTAATTGATGTTTATATTTAACCGGTATTATCTTATGTAACGAATAAAAGAAATTAGTTTAGTTTAACAAGTTACAAGCTTGTTGAGGCTTTTGTAACTTTAAATTTAATCTGGGATGTATTATATTTTTTCATTCAATGTGTATACATCACTATTTTTTTGACGAGGACTGTTGTTAAATTCTATACTTAACCGTAGACAACGGAAAAACTGCCTATAGGATGATTATTCAGAAGTCGCTGGAAACGTGTTGATCAACTTAGGAAGCGTTTCAAAGTGTATTACGGTCGGTAATTCCTCTATTCCGCGAGTATTTCTGTATTCTGCTGTTACTCGAATTTCATTTTATATAGTTGCATATAGGAGCTTCATTTTCTTTTCTAATCGATTCGGTTACTTCTTCAAAGACAATTGACCGCAATGTTTCAAAAGATTATTCTTTTATCAATCGAACAGAAATACATAGACTAGCCTGGGGTAGGCATACAACAATCCCAAACTAGGAATCGCTGATCGGCACCGAACGGTTTATTACCGAATATGTTCGGTCACTAAACCATTCGCAACTGAACATTGTCGGTCACCAAACGATTTGTTACCAAACATGTTCGTTCACCGAACGGTTCGTTACTGAACATGTTCGCTGCCGATCAGCGAGCCCTAGCTTGGGATGGTCGCATGCCTGATCTGCACTAAAGGCAAATTGAATGAAACTGAAGCTTTTGAAGGAAGTAACCAGTGAGAAAATAGACTAAAGTACAATGTGAGCGAATGTGTCTTCTACTGAATCGCTATCAAAGGTTTAAAAAAATAGTTTGTCAAAGCTAAGAACATGAGAACGAAGAAACATATGAAAGAAATCTTTGTAAAACAGAAAAAATGATGAAGATTACACCAAACGGAGGAGCAGCCTTGATTACGCCGTAGCCGTAGGTAGTCATGTAAAGAAAAGTTTGAATCAGACCAGCAAATTTATGTTTACTTTGTTCCAGGAAGTTGAAAGTATCTTTAGTTTCCATTATATCTGATTTACTCTCTAATTAATTACTAACGTGGCCTCTGTATAGCAGATTGATTTACTTTGTTTTCATGCAAAAATGCTTTTTCTCACAGTGCAGAAAAAAGTAGACAGACAGTTGCAGCTCTAATTTGAATGTATCTTTATAAGGTTTATGGTACTTTGTCCGAATAGTTTGTCAGCAGAGCGCTCGTCGATGTCTCTGGTGAGAAAAATATAAACTATCGTATTTATAATCTTCATCCGAACACGTTCGATAGCGATCCGGTAGACGACACATTCGCTCACATTGTGCTTTAGTTAACGAACGGTTTAATGAGCGAACATGTTCGGTTGCGAACCGTTCGGTCACCGAACTATCGGTTTGGTGCATGCCTAGCCTGGGGTAATTTTCATCAGGATAAAAAAATTTCTCAGTATTCTTGAAGCTCTGCAGCTATTTTTCACCAAAAAAAGGAATATTTCACAGGTAGGTTGAACTGAGTTGTACCTATCGGTCGATGTAAAAATTGTCTCAAAATTCATTAGCGTTAATTGGTACTAATCAATTTCCAGTGAGCAGGTATCAACTGGAGGTAATTATGACGACTGACGTTAGATGTTTTCAAAAATCTTTTCGGTCTGTTAGAACGAGAATTTGATAATGTACATGAAAAGTTCAACTTGTTGGTTATTCGATTGCTAATTAAGGCTCTAACTTAATTGTTCTGCTAATCTTAATGAACAGAAGAATGCATTCATAATCCACGATGTTCATTCTATGGACAGTACTTGTTAAAAAGACGCGTTTTACTTCTGCTTTTCATATATGTAATTAATTATAATATCCTGAAGACATTTTTCACTTTACAACACATATATATAGCAAAAATGAGTGTCTCTTTTAATTTTCGTAATTTCTCATTAAGCAATTTATGTCAAGTCCGAATGATGTGCGATTCACATGAGAAATAGAGCAAAGAATTCTGTACAAAATGAACTAATTTTTAATTTGTTCACTTAAAATTCTCCGTTGAAACGAAGTTGTTTAAGTTCATTCGAGCCATTTTGGCTGTACTGATCATAATTACCCCCGCTCCCCCCCAGTTGTTACCTGCTCGCTGGAAATTGATTAGTACTAATTAACACTAATGAATTTTAAGACAATTTTTACATTGATCGATAGGTACAACTCAGTTCAACGTACCTGTGAAATATTCCTTTTTTTTTGGTGAAAAATAGCTGCAGAGCTTCAAGAATACTGAGAAATTTTTTTATCCTGATCAAAATGACCATAGGCTACTCTATATGTTCTTTCTATTATAGAATAGTTCCATATTCTTTTTCTCAGGCAAATTAAACAATATTGTGCTCAATTTTCTTTCCAGTCCGGTTACCGTAAGGCGAATAAATTTACCAATGGGAATTTTCGCGGTTTCCGTAAATATCTGACGTTTGGTGTTATTTTATATTTTTAAAGTCGTGCTACAAAGAGAAAATATTTTTTAATAATGATACATATTATCCTAGCCATTGCAATTACTGCCGTCCTGATTGTGATCGTCTTCGTGATAATATCAAGTGAGAAAAATTGTCTACACAATTATTCATATCTTATTTTGATCTTATGAAACGACTACTTAAAATAGCTTTGCATAGTTTATTTATGACAGTTAAAATATAATTCTAGAATGACAGGATGTCATATTGCATCTTCTAAATGACAATTTACCACGATCTTCGCAAATGTGAATGAACATCAGGCACTCCTAGAGCTAATCATACGAGCTTCTTTACTTCCTCAAAATCATATTAACGGAATAAAAAAATAAAGTTGGTTTTGAGTTGCTGAAAAATACGTTTTCATGTTCAGCGCACTCAATAACCCAGAAGGTTTTATATTTTTGGCAAAGAATACTTCCAAAAATTTTGAAATAACATGGCGCAAGAAAGTTTTCAGTTCAAAAATAACATTCATTTGAAAATTTTTCCGAAACTTTTAGAAGTGTCCCTCGCTAAAAATAGAAAATTTTCTGGGTTATCGGTATATACACAGACTTTAAATAGAACAAGACTCCTGTATCTACATGGCAAATACTGAAAATTCAATATAATGAGACTCATAATTGTAGAGAAATACTGTATGATCAACGGAATGTGTGAAAGAGTTCATAACAAACATTCTTATCATCGGAGTTGCACTTTTAGAACATACAGGTCATTATTAAAAAGTTTTTTTATTTATTAGAAGCATCAACAACATCTGGTTAAAGAGGATCCAATGTTGGATCCATACATCGACATATGTGTTCCGTACTGGATCCTTCAATTATGTACAATAATACGCAAATAAACCAGACATAGTCAACATCCATTATTATGTATCCCACACTTGCTCTTACCATTTGAACTCGTCCTTTATTTCAATGATGCTGTTCCTATTCGACACTTTTAAGAACATATTGATTTTTAATTTTTCAAGTACTTTATGATTCTTCTAGATGATGAGAAAACGAATGAGCAGAATTATGATATAAGGCGGAATTTGAACGGGATGATTTGTCACTTGAAATTCTAAACAAAACATTCTTGGTGTTATACCTAATGGAAACAATAATCAAATTCTCTTTACCACACAAGGGACTATCACACTGTTCTTAAAGTTTAAACATAGCGTTTGTGTAGCACCACGGTCCTTGTGTATCATCAACAGGATTTCTTAAAACCTTGGAAGATATAATAGAACACTCCAACAAATATATACCTGCAATAAGTATTTGCTTCATTCATGGTTTCGTTGTTCCAGTGAACACGAAGCTGTACATTAACCCATTTGGCACACGGTATCTTTGTTTGTGTATAATTATGCTTACTAATATAGTCTCGACCGAATGGCAATCAGCAGAATCTATATAGACAAAAAAGAGTTTTAATGAATACTGACGTAAACATCCCTAGTGAATGTACTCAAGTGAGAGTACTCAAAAAGTACTCTGATAGAGAAACCGGACGAGTACTCATACGTACTCATACATTTTTTTACTCACTGAGTACTCACCTGAGTACTCATGAGTGAGCAACAAGTACTCTGAGTACGACTATGAGTAC
>CAJNOQ010008201.1:0-11431 GCA_905250885.1 Didymodactylos carnosus
CATCGAATCTGGACCTTTATATGAGAGAAAAATATGCATTGATCAATCTCCAATATCGGGAAAATATCCTACCTTTCTCAGAACTCTTTTAGCTTTCATGGTTCTCCAGATCATGAGGTGCACATAATGCACAACACAGGCCCATACAAAAAGATAAAAACAAAATTCCCAGCAAAAAGACATAATGCCTGTCGACATAAAAACATTTTTCGCATCAAAAACACATAATGTCTGTCGATATAATTAATGAATCTAGATGTGTATTGATACAAATTTTGAAATCTTTATGCCATTGCGCGCGTGAATAACGTGAAAGCAATCTTCATTCTCATAATGTTCGTGCCCTAAAGTCGGTATATCACGTCTGTGTCATTAGTAATCGCCATTGAACAGAGAAAACGTGATTTATTGAGAAAATTAAGAAATATTTACAAAACACCAAAAGTAAAACTACGCAAGCGAAAAATTAATTGTTATTTTTACAAAAGTGATGTTTTTAATGTTGCATGATTTTTGATGCGTAAATGACGATTAAGTAATATAATTTGATTATGCGTTTTATTATAGGATTTTTTTTTTTTTGGTACATTCTTTGATACACATACAATATGCCACTCTGATAAACGACAAATACATTTTAATAATTTTTTAACTTCTTGTCGAAATGCACGTCCAGTGAAACAATAGAGAACAAAATTAATTGAATGATTTAAATACATTAATAATTTTAAAAAGAATTGTATATTTTCCCACGTCACATAGCTATTCGTTGGTTTTTGATTAATCTTTTCCGCATAATGACCGGCTATTATGGAACGAAATGATACGGGTATGGTACAAGCAACAAATATACATGATATTGCTAATAGTAGTATTGTTAAACGAATACCAGTGGTACTATGAGGATCGATAGATGTTGGAGCATTACGAACAGTTCCGTATTTTTTTAATGATGATGATCTATCTGAATTGAGAAGTTTTTTCGATAAAGTAGTACTTGTGTTATTTTTCAATGAACGAATCGGAGAAGATTCTAAAACAAAAGAACAACTAAGTTTACTATAAGAGGAGCAAAAATTCAATAATCAAAGTATACCTTTAAAGTGTTAAATAATCTTTTCAGTAACGGAAAGTCATTAAAGGTAATAATGACATATTTTCTGGTGTCTCATCATCAATAAAATATGTCTCGTTTTCTGTTGATCCTGTAGGCTTAAAAGGGAAACTTTAAAGCACGCGTATTATGTGACTTAACTTCCACTATTGATAAAAATAGAGGGTGGTTTATTGCATGAAAAAAGAACCGGAATAATGTTATCAACAAAACGGAAATCATTTTCTAATTAGAAATGCCTGTTAATAATTATTGACAAAAAAATTCTTCTTCCTCCTAGTCTCAATTTATTCTTCATGATCTCATTAGTTATCCCTAGAAAATGATTTCAATTCTGGATTAAATGAACGTGTTATACCAATATCTAATTTACATCATTGTATAACTTTTCTGCGTAATAATGGTAGATATTATAACAATATTTCTTTGGATATATAGGCTAGATACGTGATTTATTAGACATTTAGTTCTACAAGTGTTTACTTAGAAAAAGCATCTACTCGAACTATATTATTATATTGCTCATCAAATTTATCTCGAAAAGTATAAAATTTTTACATATATTGCTGAGAATAATGTATTCGAATCTTATACTCTATTGGACAGGACAATTCTGCCAGGCTCTGTTTTACCACTATGTAATATTCACATATCGTAATTAATTACATAAACATTAATTTATAACTGAATATCGTGTTATAACCGCACTAAACTCTTTCACAAATATCAAAAAGGCTCTTTTTAATACAGTCTTACTTTTACATACTAAGCAAAAAGAAAAATATATCATTTTTGTTTTCTGTTGCTTTTTTATGTACTGGCAATATGATAAATAGAAATAATACTCATGTTCATTGTCTCGGTACCGTTGGACATAGGTGTAATGGGCACATCCGATTTCAGTGGCCATGGATTGCAGAGATGAGAATTAAAGTTTAAAAAAATAGAAATAAAATTATCGGTAATCGTCATACTTTCTTTGTTCATTTGATAAACGTACATTTCTAAAAAAGTTTTCAGCTATAATGAATGCCTTGAATCTTCTACAAACTTTATGCATTGAAAAAACTATAATAAATTACACAGTAAAAGTATCATTTTACTTTAGTAATAAATATCGTATTTTCATTTTCATATCTAGCGGACAAATATTCAAATATATTTCTGCTTTCATTCATTGGACTCTAGTGGCATAGACAAGTGAAGTTCTAGTTCTCTGACATTATTTATAAAAAATGTTAAGATAGTAAAATTACATTGAAATCCCTAATAAAAGAAGAAAATGTTCTAACTTTGACCATTATCAGACAGTGTGAAGACATATCCCGATCGATATGTACGCTCAAGAAAATGATAAATTTGAATTATATGAGAGCTGAATATTTTGCTACTTCTTCTTCTTCTTTATTGTCCCTCTCTAACGTTCTTAGTATTGTCTTTTGTTTCCTCCAACTGGAAGACGATCGATGTGGAAAGTGATTAGATCAAGAGTATATCCTATTATGAGCAATAAAAGATTAACTGCCTATTTCTAGATCGTATATAAATTCGACTAAAATTTGTTTTTTTACACACTTTTGACCAAACATAACATAATTCGATGTAGTTTTCCGGGCCCTTTCTAATGGTGATGTCCATTTTATCCCAAAACGTGATCATTTTTCCCTTAATCGTTTTTACGACGAAATTTTGTGTTTTCTATCCCGATCGGGATATTAAGTTTTTTCTATATCCTGATCGGAATATATATCCCGATCAGGATATAGGAGGTGTCCTCTTACTGTCAGATCCTATGAAATTAAACTATAGTACAGAAACTGTCTTATTCTTATTGTCTATTAGAGTAGATATACTGTTAAAATAGCAATATTCCATACCTGATCGTTGTACATTACACTCTAATTGTTGTCGATGTTTTAATTTTGAACCATAATAATAGCTAACTCGATTCGATTGAAAATAATTCAATGTACGCTGATCAAAACTATTGGTTGATTGTGAAGATGTTGGTTTTAAATAATTATTGCGAATTTCAATTGAATGAAATAATGTAATAATAATTAATATATTTAATACTAAAATACAGATACTTGGAAATACGGCATAAAATCCAGTATCTATATAACTTAACCATTTATGAGATTTTAAATCACAAACGGTAAAATTTGCCACATATCCATATTGTGTTTCAAGAAAATCTGTATCAAATCCCACTGTAAAAAAACAATGAATATTATATATAGCAAAAAAGAGAATAATAAGAAAAGGAAATTTATGTGCTAATCGAATATGACACAATTGTTTAGATCGAAATGGATATCGAACAGCGATAAAACGTTCAAATGAAACAGTTACAATTAGCCATGCTGATATATCTGTAAATAAAAATTTTAAAAAATATACTGTTTTACATAAAAATTCATTTATAGTTAATGGACGAATTTGAAATGCTTCTTCAATCCAAAATATTAAACATCCAGTTAATAATACTAATGTGTCAAATATTGCCAATAATGCTAAATAAAAATATGATGATAAACGACGTCTTTTTGCACGTTTAAACATGACCAATGATGATAAAATATTTCCAAATACTCCAAATAAAATTAAAATTAATGGTACTATACAACCAAGTATACGTATCGGTTTTGCTAATGGATAATGTCGTTGAAGTGCAAATATATCAGAAAATTGTGGACATTTTTCACGAAGTTTATTTTCAATTATTTCTTTAATTTCACTTGAATCATATTTTGTAGTCGATTTATTTAAGAAATGAACCATATCATACATTCCACGACAAGTTTTAATAGAACTTAACGCTTCTAAATGTTGATAATACGTATTTTTTATTGAACTATTTACTGATGAAGACATTGTTCTAGTCGAAAAAACAGTCAATGTAATTTAATGTAGAATGTCGTTTTGATATGTGTCGGATCTTCTTATAAATGAATAATCATGTTACTATAGAATTTAAAAAAAAAAAAATGTCTAGAAAAAGAATGAAAAACTCGGTGAATGATAATAAATTCTTGTTGATACTAACTATATACTCTGCCTAAGATTTTCCAATGTAACACTTTATTATTCTTAATAATTTTCTAATAAAACTAATATATTTTTATAAAAAAAAGTTCCTGTAGCTTTTTAGATAAGACATAAAGAATTAATGTATGTTTTCTATTGTTCTATTGTAAAATGTTCCTTTGTCAAGTTGTCAAGAATCAGACGTATATTAACAATACTTAAGAATTCTACAGACGTAGATCTTTGAGTTCTTGTCAACTTCATCCTCAAACATCAATTCATAAGATTTTTCTATACGCTGAATTCCGGATTATAACATTCATTACCTTTAGATTGTTATCATTTAACTCAGTTTTTCCGTTTCTATGAAAAAAGATGAAAGATGCTGATTAAATCAGAAAACATTTTGTTCTAATTCTACTATATATGCTAGTAGTAAGGAAGTAGATTTATGACAGTTCTCTTTTTTTCCCATAAATATATGCTTGATTCTGAACGCTGTAAGGAAAGAAAACCAACAATAAACATCCTGTCATTATTTAGCTGTATATAAAAAGAGAGAGAGAGAGAGATAGAGGAGTTTTTGAGTTTTAACAAAAATAAATCATTTCATCCGGAGAAAATGAGTCATTTGCATGAAAAAAATTGCACAAGAAAATATATTCAGAAATCCACACTTATTACATTATTGTCAAATATTTCTTTAAGAGAGATCTAGTTTGTCTATCCTGAGCTTTTGTTTATTCTTTTGTCAAGATCTATTTGTTTTTCCCCTTTCTTCTTAATTTACTAAGGTGGCTCAACAACAGTGAGCATCAATACGTAGTTTCTCCTTAAGAACTGCGAAATTACAAAGAGAATATGTTCAAGTAAAAAAATGGATACATCAAGAATCATTTAAAAAACCGACGAAATAAAGAAAATAAAAAGTACTCTTTTTCTTACGTCAGTTTGTTTGACTATAAAAAAACAACAAGAAAATACGGTCTTTTAGACTTACTTATCCAAACATTTTCGGTTGTATGGACTTACAACCTCTAATCATCTACTCATGTGAGCAATCAAATAAATAATGAAAAACTGAAATTATTTACAGACAGCCTGTAGATCAAAGGATATTTGACACTATTTGAATTTGGAAAAGCGCACTTTTAATTTTTTACCCAATGTCCGCCTGAATGCCCACTGTGTATCAATTCCAGATTTCAAATCAATAATCAAATATCAATTATAAAAAAACTCTTTGATATTCAACCTAATATACAAGAACACATCATAAAAAGCACGCCAGCAAAGACACATTTTATTTCAAACTTTTGGATTATATACTGGGCGTCATTATCGGATGGTTCAGCAATTATGACACACTTTTGTTTTTAGGCTTTTTTGTAGGTATTCATCGAGTAAGAATTTGCACTTAAACTCATTGTATTAAGAATTTAATTCTCAACCCAACTGCACCAAATGTAACAGAAAATAATCTTTATTTCTCGATAAAAAGACAGAAAATCGAAGTATCACCAAAGGTTGATCCAAAATTCGTTATATCCAAACCTTTTTTAATCTTCCACTTTCGCTGAAAACTTAATCTAAAAGTTATAAGGTAACATCAAAAGATGCAGAATTTTACGAGAAATTTTTTTGATGTACTTAAACTGTTAAAATTGAGTTCATTATAAAAAATGATGTAATTTATAATGATGTACTAAGGCCATTTAGGGCATTTGTTTTTCGTATTGTAGAAGAAAAAGAAAAACTGTTTCCGAAACTAAGTCAACTAGTTTTGTTGAAAATTAAATTCTTAATTGAATGAGCTTGAGTACAAGTTTTTACTCGATGAATACTGATGAAAAAAAAACTTAAAAAAACAAAAGTGTGTCATTATTTCTACATCACCCGATACATTAACGTTTTCTAAGTAAATGTCATTTCCGAATTTTCAGGTTTAGCCTTTGGAAAGAACGGATTAACATAAAGGAACACAAAAATATTCTTTGCACTTGTTGATGCAGGATTAGAATGATCGTATTGAAATGATCTTTTTTTCTCTACGTATGAAGGGACACATGTTATGTATATCTGTGGAACTAAGAAATAATAAGATATTTAGTATTATAAAAAGGGTAGAATTAAATAGACTTTTGATACCGAAAAACCACATTCGTTTATCCTATCTAATTTTTGAATTTCTTTTTCGAGTTTGTTTGTAATTCTTAACTATTTTTTTTTATTTTCGATGTTTTGAACCTGCCATCCTTTACTATCTATTTATTGAATATTTAAGTAGGCTATTAACAAAAATTCAGAAAGCTAAGAGAACTTAACAGAGATAAGTGTTTAAAAGAGACAATCAACAAACAATTGTGTAATATTTCAACCGCATGTGTACTTTAGTAGCGAGTTCAAAGTCAGTTGAGTACAAAGTACACGAGACTTGATGATGACACCAAATTTTGACTACATATTCAATGTATGACGTTTATAAAAGTTTCTACTCCAAGTGCTGAATTATTGGGAAAAAAATACACTCAAAGAAGAGAATGTATATATAGTAGCGACCTCAGATAAAAAACATTTTTTTATTAGACTAAGTCAATTTAAATTTGAAAACACTACATATTCTGAATCTAGACACTTAAGCTATCTATCAATAAAAAAAACATTTGAGTTGACTTCTACGATTTAGGAAAAAAAAATTATTGTCTGAACTGATACCGTTTCCGAAGAGGTATTTAGTATGTAATGGGGGTCCCATGTTTCCCAACCCCAAAACAGACTCAAAATTATACCAAAATGTTTCTCATCATTTCCTTTATCTATAACGCATTCTTAAAAATGCGGATGTTTACCTAAGTTCAGTTATGGGTTTTTCAAAAAATCCTAGTATTTCAGGTGGAAACTATTTTTCTCAGATCAGGAGCACTTTTAATAAAACATACTGTCATATTCGGAATCAGCGCGTCGAGTTACATCGAATCATATATAACGCAATAAGTTTTCGATTGAAAAAATATCCATGAAAATATTTTCCCATGAACCAACAATACCTGGCTGCAAATTTCTGATGTCCGTCTGCCATAAGGAATATGCTCACTGTGTGATAAGCTTTAAGTTGATGAAAAATTTGTTTCTATATAGGCCGCCTAGTTAAAAGATATAATAATCAAAACATTGTAGTGATAAATACCATCGAGCTAGAAAGGATTTATCTAATTCAAATCATTGAATGAAAAAGCAAAAATGTTTTCTGTAGATGGATGTGGTCATAGTTAGTACGGGTCTGTACCATTTTTAATCGTCAAGTCGATGTATATTAAGTACTGTGAATAGTTAAAAAAGTTAAAATGTTAGTTATATTTGAAGAGTATGCAAATCTTAGATCTCTTGCCTTGTATAAACTCACTCGTATGTATGGAACTCGAACTGACCACAGCTTAGTATATACCCGTACGCATTCAGTGGAAGTTCCAGCGTGAACGTGTTCTTCACATATGACAAACGTTATCTTATCGGTAAAATTCACGCGCGCTATGTAGGTGATATCGATTTTCGTACTCCGTTTTATTTTCTATTCAAAAGTCAGTTGCATGTCGAGGTAAAAATGAGAAATAGATAGAAGAGTCACTGGAAAAAATGCGAGATATAGTTGAACCTCTTGTTTGAAAAGAAAACTAAACTGGTTCCCGCAAATGAAAAGATAGTTAAACATCTCGACGGGCAAAGTATTCCATCACAATACGACATTTTACATTGAAACAATTTGAAAATATCGGTTAGTCTTGCCAATATTATACATTACGAATTATAGATTAAACCATCATACAATAAAAATTGTTTTCTACTTACACTTTTTGATACATATTTTGGAATTGGATATGAAAAATCACTAATATTTTTGGAAAGTGGTGGTCTTATTTTTTGACGTTCTTTTTAAGACTATTTCTCATTGTTGCAATAGATGGGAACTGAATTAAGAGCCCCCATTTAAAATAAGTTTCAGTTTTTGATGAACCTTTCAGAGATTATTAGCCGTCACTTAACTAGATTATACTGAAAAGTTGAGCTCTAACGATTGGAAGGATGGTGAGCTACAATAGTGAGTCTATAATAATGAGTTATAAGAGTCTCAAAGAGCAAAAAGGATCCTCAACAGAATTGTTACTCCTCCTAGAGGGTTCATCGCAAGATGTAATAGATCTTATAATAAAATAAAGAGAAAAAATAATTTTTGTTTTCTTTTGTAGTCAAGAACCATATATAAAAATTGTTCGTGGTGATTTTCGAAATTCGTTTCCGTTCATTTTCTACACATATTTTAAGTCAGAACTGCGAAATCGGATGTAATATTTCCAATTTCCTCCACTCATGAAAAGAATTTGAAAAATCGTCACGGTCATTTTTTAGATATAGGTCTTGCTTAGAAAACATAACAAAAATTAAGATCCTGTGATGAAACTTCTAACAAGAGCAGCAATTTTGTCCCATGAGACCCTATTTCGAGAAACACGCCAGTAGTTAACTAGTGATGATTTAAGACTTTCAGCAAAATTCGCATAACTCGAGAAGGAAAGATCAGAGGTACGAAGCTGCGAAACGTCTCATCTTGATCAGAACTCTCATCTTTACGCAATCACACATCCAAAACTTCAGCAAGTAGAAAAATTAAACCGGAATTTTAATTTTAAAAAACTGTAGTTTTTAGGGTTTTTAGAGAACTTTTTCAAAACATCAAGTTTTTTGTAAACAAAGGTTGATTCTGGAAGATAAATGTCTGGACTACTCGACCAAATGCTTACAGTTGCAGTTGTTTCTTAATTAAATGACGTATTACAAATCAAGTTTTTACAATTTGTTTCCTTTTCTTCATGAGCCGTATTCACATCATTTTGAGGGCGCTGTAAGGTGTCTGTCAAAACGATTTTAAAGCTGGCTGCATGTATTGTATAGGCAGAACACAAGGAAACAGCGACGACATGCAGATTAACTAGAGAGTAGTGAGCTAAACTCTTAACTACTTTTTAAAAAAATTATTTTTAAAAATAATCTTTTTTAAAAACAGTTTATTTCTATTTTAGCTGAGGGGAAATAAATCATCAACAACACAGTAGTGCAGTCCGTTTTAGATATTTACATTTAATTCCCAACTGACTTCAGTATAGCTGCCGTTCAACGATTATTCAATTATCATTCGATAGAATACATGAGCAGATGCTTAATAAGATATAATTCTAAAAAATAACGATAATAAATCGTCAATAAATATTAATATTCTATCTCTCTCTATCTTCTTTTTTCTTTTTATGCGTGAGCAGATATGTGAGAGTGATATATAGTAATCGTGTTCTATTGCGTGCTGTTTTTGTTCTTTTATTTATTCCTTGAGATAGAATAAAGGGACATTTCTGTTCAGTTAAAAACAGGAAATTCTTTGTATACATGCTCATGTCCTAAAAATGGCGAAGAAATTGTGGATTAATCGTCGATTTGTTCCTAGATACAATAAAATCACTAAAATCGTCGATTAATGTTCCGATTTCCCCTGATTAGTTGAGATTAATCGCGATTTTTGCCAGTTTTCCTCATGGCACAGTGGACAATTTTGACTAGACACGTGGAAGCAGTACGAAAATTTATAAATCTATAGGTTTTCGAATATGCTCTTCTCATTGGTGAGATTTTCGAAATCTAAAAATAGTTGTTTCTGGGTTTTCGGAAGATCGAATCTCTAGAAAACCCATAGAAAATATTTTTGGATGTCGAAAATCTCACCATTGAGAAGAGCATATCCGAAAACCTCTAAAACATGTGTTTATAGACTTTAGTCATGCTGCTAAAACGAGCATTCAAATACCCATGCAAAATTTGCTGCAGTCATGCTTCTACGGTACGATTCAGTTTAATCGAAAACTTTCTGTCGAAAAATGTTTCAAATTATACTTATTGGATGCAGTTTTTGATGCTGATTCCAAATTTCACACTAATTTTAAATAAAAAATTTTCTGAGCTGAGAAAAATAGACTTTACCTGGAAAACCAAGAGTTTTGGGAAAACCTATAATTTGACAAAGGAGTGTTTGTGCTAATTTTTGGTAACACTGTTAACAGCTAATATATAGAAGAACATTCGGTGAAAGTTTCATCAAAATTGGAGCCTGGATGCGACTGGGGTACGCATTTTACTGAACTCTCCTCTCCGGATAACTTGCTAGAAAAATATTATATGCTTTTTTTTCAGCTTAGAAAGTCTAAAATTAGAAAGGTTTTTTAGCAATCGATAGAGAGTTTGCCACTGATTCCGAATATGTGGTTATTTTTCTACAAGCTTACTTTGGTTTTGCACATGATCCGGTTTTCCAAAAGCACCATTATTTTCGATCCAGTCTTCCTTAGTGATGTTCCCACTAAGCTTGGTGCTTAGAAAAAAAGTTCCAATGGCAAAGAGATAGAGCGTTTACTAAAGTATATGACCTGCTATTCAAATTTCAAAAAATCTAACTTTCATTTTTTCACCTAATTTCTATATTGTTGCCCATTGTGCACGGACTACTACACTACGCGGAGAGGACTTGTTCAAATCTCGCTCAAACATTTCTTTTTGTTCTTTTTTTGTGTTATTATTTCAACAAGGAATCATTTTACAATTTATTTTTATTTCTGTGGCTGTCTCAAGCGACAGACTGATTTACGCTCAAGCTCCCTGGTTCACTGCAGCCAACCTTTGAGTCTGACGCATGAGTTAGTGACTCATAATTAGTCAGGCTCTGCCTTGCCGAAGTTTGCACCTCAAAATCAATAGAGAAAAGATATTCCGAATATCTTCAAAAAACGATAGTGTTTATATGTTTCTCGTCTTCTGTATCGTTCTCAAAATGTTTCCAGTTCTAGATAAATATATAAAAATGCAAGCAAATAATCATAAAATTTATTTGCGTAAATTCTAATCAAGGGAATACACGCCATAAAAAAAAATTCGACGCACTAAATTACCGCGTTTATTTACTTATTATGCACTTGGCATGCAGTGAAAGTGAATTTATCCACTTTTCATATACAGGGTATATGTCTTATCGAAGTTAGGATGTTTATCGAAGTTATAACTTTTTGAAGATGTTCCGAATGGGAATTTTATTTTTATCTTTTTGTATAGGTCTGTGTTGTGCATTATGTGCACCTCATGATCTGGAGAACCATGAAAGCTAAAAGAGTTCTGAGAAAGGTAGGATATTTTCCCGACATTGGAGATTGATCAATGCATATTTTTCTCTCATATAAAGGTCCAGATTCGATA
>CAJNOQ010008202.1:0-11430 GCA_905250885.1 Didymodactylos carnosus
TTTTCGTGCTTTCTCAAAGGTTATCGATTTTTCCACACGAAAAAAAAGTTTCGAAAAATTAAAAACTACATCTTCTTGATCTGCTTGAAAAGTTCTCTTGAATGGTATATAATAAGCTCAAAAATAAGTTCCACTGAAAGTTTGCATTATGTGCATCTTAAAACTATTTCGAAAAAAGTCTATTTGACAGTTTTTTGAAGTGGGCGTTTTCTATCGAACCGGGTGTTTTATCACAAGAAAAATCATGTTGTCAATTTCGCAATGAACACTGCAATTTGTAAGGCAAAAGCGTTGTCTATAAATAGCACATCGTTTTCGTTTAGTTTCAAGAATTACGCTTCAGTGTTAGTCGAACTTATAAATTGCCATCAGAAAAGTTATTTTTTATGGGTAAAAAACGCAACTGTAAGCATGTGGTTGTATGCTTTCTTTGGATGATATGTTCTTCAAACAGTGAAAAAAAAACACCGCGGCTGTACTGGAGAGTAAAAGTACCTTTCGAGCATCAACGTGACATTTCATAAAAGAGGAATATGTTGTTGTTTTTTCTATTTTCAAGTTCAGTCAGTGTCTTGGAGACAATAAAAAGGTAAAGTTAATGCTTAACGGAGTAAGAAAAATTATTGAAAAATATGAAAGAATCATTCACGGCTTGATCACCATGGAACAAAGTAATAAATTTTGACTTTTAGACGCATCTATAACATACGAGTTGCGTT
Organism: Didymodactylos carnosus; assembly: GCA_905250885.1. NCBI lineage: Eukaryota > Metazoa > Rotifera > Eurotatoria > Philodinida > Philodinidae > Didymodactylos > Didymodactylos carnosus. Next base: position 720 of record CAJNOQ010008202.1, read on the forward strand.
TAACAAAACTGGATTGATTAACTGTGAGGAGTTTGTAAGTAGACAGAAACGGGTATGTAAAGTTGCGTCCTTGTTTTTACTTTAGAATAAACAAGGTAAATAATTGTTTCAAAATACAATGGGTAATAATTCTGGAACTCGATTTGTTGCCGAAAAAGGTAATGCAAGCGAGTTCTACTGGACATGTCGAGGTGGCGACACAGAAAGGGTTGAAGAAATGTTAAAAGGTATGACAAGAGAAGAAATAAGTAAAGTGGAACAGAATGGAAGTACAGCTTTACATGTTGCTTGCTACTATGGACACACAAAAATTATTAAAATGTTACTTGAACGTGGTTGTGATAGATCCGTGATAAATACATACAGCCAAACAGCATTTTCTGAATCGTCTTGCGAAGAAGTACGCGAGTTGTTTGAACGCTCAGATTCTGATAAGCGCCGATTTATGGATCCAGATGTAAGAGACTCATTTTCAATCGTACACACAAACAAAACCTTGGAAAAATCCGATATGCCGTACAATTATGTTAATCGACATAAAAATGTGAAAGTTGCAAAAGATGCTCAGTTAATGACCGGTATTTCTAAATCGATATTTAAAAAATTCGTCCAAGCACGAGTAGAATTACCTTTGGTTGATCAACTCGAAGAGATAGTTAACAAAAGTGTATTTTGTGATGATAGTGTCAGTACAATTGAATTAATTAAGACTCGTGAACTTCTGAATAAGTTCAAGGCAAAAGGTAAAAAGTCTGTTTGTGTTAATGCTTTGTTGACGCTTTATACTCTTGAAACAAAGTTTTATGAGGTGTTACGTCACAATGCAATCGCGTTCACATCCATTATATATATGCATCTTTCTGAGCTGGAAGATCGTGCCTATAAAGGATACTCATATCGAGGAGTGGCAATATCGAGCGAAGATTTGAAGGCCTATAACTGGGTGCATTCAGATAAAAAAGATATACTTGAGACATGCACAGTTCAATCAACATCGAAAAATATAGCTAGGGCAGAAAGTTTCGCAGAGAAGGCGATGTGTTCGGATAAACATAAAACTATATTTCAATTTAATTTTCCTGAAAAATGTGCAACAGCAATTGAGTTAAGAGAATTATCAAATTATCCAGTAGAAGAGGAAGTATTAGTTTTGCCATTTACTTTATTCGAAGTCGATGCCGTTAAAATAACAGATGAAAGGCATATTGTCTATTTGACAAATGTGCCTGTACCAGACAAATCTGCTTTTGCTAATTGGATAAAACTATAGGTGTCAAGACAAGTGCAGTAAGACTCTGCTATAAATTAAATGTGTGTTTCTCTAATCTTAAATTTATTGTGTACTTTTAAAATGTATCTTTATAAAAAGAATGATATGTAAATTTTTTTCTTATGTAATAATTTCTGTTATAAATGAGTGTTGAGAAAGCTATCTAAAAGAATACTAGAAATCTTGTCTTTTAGTTGACTAATCCGATGCTCCATGACATTATGTGTTGCGAACTTGGGCTTTTTTATACATTTAGCGCTTCATCTATCAGAAAACTCTTGAAAGTAACAGGAATTTTCGTAAACGACTTAACAATTGCATAGAAGAAGAATAAGTACTCTTATGCAATTCTAATGTATTTCTAATGAACTCTTTACTTACGAGGGAACGTTCTTAAGTGTCCCCTCGCTTTTTCAACGAAACCTAGTGGGTTATAGGTTATCGATGATGCTGATTTCGAATATGAATATGAGAGCTGCTCTTAGGGCTTCGAAGACTCGGTTTCTGGAAAATAACCAAAGCTTTTCTTAATAAGCTATGCTTGTAGCCCGCACATTTCTGATTAACATGAGATCTCTCCCTACTCTACATGACCTTTTTTTGCTAAGTTATAGAATTTACAAGAAAAGCCCTAAATATTCTTTGTCAACTCAAAGCTACAGAAGTAAGAAGAAATTAATTTACGGTTTTTCTTGTAAATTTTATAACTTTGCAAAGAAAGGTCACGTAGAGTTGGGAGAGATCTCATTTTAATCAGAAATGTGCGGACTACAAGCATGGCTTATTAAGAAACTGGTTTTTCAGAAACCGAGTCTTCGAAGCCCTAAGAGCAGCTCTCATATTCATATTCAGAATCAGCATCATCGATAACCTATAACTCATTAGGTTTCGTTGAAAAAGCGAGGGGACACTTAAAACGTTCTCTCGTTAGAAAAATTTCTCTTTTTTATATCTGCTCGATCTTGCTCCGTAGGCTGACAAATTTCAGTCCTGCAAGAGAAAATTGAAAAAATATCACATTTTGGTACTTAAATACACCTGGACTCTTAGTAAATCCTACTAGAATTATTGTCGAGTTAGTCGTAAACTATATTGCTGATACAGCTAGATTCTCTACTTCTGTCTGATTCATTCACTTTTGTCGCCTTACACGTTTCCTCGTTTCTTCTCTCATTTTCCTCTTGTACTATTTAGTATGGGTTAGCGAATCTGTAACAGTCAAGTGTTTTTTTTGTTTTTTTTTACGGTGACCACATGTATATGGATCCTCGATCCGCTTTTGAAGCTTGTAGTTTTTGGATTTTCTACTCTTACATCAATAAACGAGATTAAACCAAATCCTACTAGTTCTAGTTAAAGGTTCACTTCGAAATAAGTTCAGTAAATATTTTGTCCTTTCATATCCTTATTTGAATATACAAGAAATTACAAGTAATAAATAACGACAACAAAAATATGTCAATAAAAATTCACGTACAAAAAAAACGACATATACTGATATTGTTCTCCAAAACAAATATCACTTGGAGGAAAAAGATGTGATTTATTTATAAATGCAGCATTTCGGGTCATAATCAATTGTAAAGAGTATGTCTTAACAGTTAGTCTTTTCTGACCTTTCTAGCTTTTATACTTTTATTGCTTTATGCTTTTATGCTTTTATGACTTCAGTATTCATTATTATTTTTTCACTCACTCTCACTATGCGTCAACAAAAACGGTCTCACACCATCTCTAAAGAGAAATGGTAAACAGACTAAAAGCATTCTTTGAATCAGAAACAGGAACCAGAGGTGGGCGATGGACGAGGATCCTCGCGAGGCCCCGCGATTCCTCACGGGGCCGTCCTCGTGAGGAAGATTTTTTGAAAGCTGGACGAGGCACGGGGCGATGACGAGACAGGAACTATACTAGGCAAGCCCCGCGAGGGACATTTTTTTCTTTTTAACAAAAGGCGAAATGGAGACGCTGAGCGGAATTCTTTCTAGTTCACCTGAAAAATATGTTTATTTAGTACGTGACATCTACCACAGACACAGCAGCTTCCTCAAGTTGAAGATAAAACTCTAACAGTTGTATATTGTAAAGGTTATTTCTAACTTTGTTTATCTTTTCTTCTATCTTCCTGTTACGTGCTTGTACATATATAATAGGTGTGTTACACCAGAAAGTTGATTAGGCTATCTCCGAACCCCGGAATCCTATGGAGCTGTCCTTTGGTTTATAAGAGTCTGTCTACGTGAGAAGAGAAACAAGGTCAATGTGACCTATAGCAGTTAAGCACATGAAGGCGATTATCTTTCATATAGCAGCCAATATCATCGCTAGTGCTAGAATACCTTATTTCGATTGTTTTTGACCTTTAGAAGGTCGAAAAAGTCCAATACTAAAGTTTAACATTCAAAAATAATGAAGTTAAAATGAAAGTAAAAAGAGTTTTCGAGAGATCCCCGAAAAATCATAATCACCTGGTATTGGAATCTTGCCAAACCCTTGCATTTATTCAGTTTTTAATTCTCTATCTAACCACGTTTGAACCAAGTTTCTATATCTTTTGTGAGCGAGCTGAGCTGTTTTTATTTTAAAAAACGTTGAATTTTTTAAATTTTAAATTCAATTCAAAAATTGAAATTCTTAGTTGGAGACTTAATTTTTTTCCAAAATGTTCGCCTTTCGACGCTGAACCCAAATATGTTATTAAAAATGTTCCACGTCTTAACAGTGATTTTTAAAATCCTTTTTAAGAAGTACAAGTAGCCCAAAAACCATGGTTTGCTAGAAGTCCTACTTTCGCATTTCGGAGAAAACTTTCTAGAGAAGAAAAGAAACAGCACGTTGAGAAACTCTTATAAACCAGAGGACAGCTCCATAGGATTCTGGGTTCGGAGATAGCCTAGACCAAATTTCTGGTGTAACACGCCTTTTTATTAATAGTTGACGATGGGCGAAGCGGTGACGGGGCAGAAAGCTTACGGGGCGATCCCCGCAAAGTAGATTTCTCGAAACTTGACGAGGCAGGAAGTCCGCGAGGCGATCCTAGCGAGGGAGCTAGAGATAGTCCATCGCCCACCTCTGATAGGGACTATTCTCCATTCATAAAACGAACGATATGTTGGTATCTCTTGAATAACTCAAAAACGGAAAGAGGTAGAGAGACGCGGCTTTTGTCAATCGAAAGAAGAGTTGATGTAGCGTCTTATTGCATAAAAATTTTTCCGGATAGCCCTTTTAAAAGCCAGTTTCGGAACGAGTCTTTCAAAAACTTCTGCATACAGCTAGTACGTTTTGTTATATAAAAAATTGCAATGTTAACAGGTGTCTTAGAACTTCTTTTTATTTCCGACGTTCTTCGTTAAGCTAATTCATTTTAGCTTAATATTTCCTCATGTTTTATTACAGAAAAGAAATTCAAATCGACTAATCGAGGTTATTTTGCTGAAGTCTATTTCTAAATCCACTCTAGATTAGTTCGTAAGTCTCTTTGAAGACAATGCATTAGGAAGATATAGCTCTGATTGTTTTTCTGTATTCTATGTTTGAACTCGTACTCAAAGTTCTGTAAACAATGAGCCCAAATCTGTTTCTAGCCGCCGTTTCCGATGAAGAGTATGAAAAAAATTGTTTTGGTATTTTAAAAATAGAAATTTTTGAATTGAAATTTTGGCTATTTTCACTTATTTTTCGAAAAATCAACATTTAAAATGTTTTGCTGCTTATATTGTTTCATATATTCATAAATATATAAATTCATATATATATATATAAATTTGTAAAACGAATTGTACGCTTTAAAACTACTGTTTTAACGTTGGTTGTCTAATTCTTTACATGCAATCCAGACAAATTCTATCCAGAGTACTACATCAATAAAGCCAACAATGTATTGAACGATACTGATCCAAAATGAAAACATATAAGTTAGTTGTAAACAATAATTTATTTGAGCTGAATATGAAAATTGTACACTCCATCTTAATCTGTATATCCATACACTACTGATGACGAAAGGAATAGTGTATCCTATAAGATGAACAAATTTTTATATAGTAGTTCGTTCACAATTTGTTTATCGAGTTGAATCGTAGTATGGACAAGTAGATTTTCTATTTTCTGTCACTTGATATGCAAACGGATCGTTATTCTATCTAATGTCTTGCCGCTACTATTGAACACTTATATATTTAAGCAATCTACTATTCCATATAATCAAATACTACTATTTAATTTCAATCGAAGGTAAAGGTGAGTGTAATTCACGTTTAATTTATAAAGTATAGCAGAGAAAGACTGTAAGTTTATGAATGAAGGCAGCTTGTGTGAAACAACGCATTGTTGAATTTTCATAACTGCTCGATCGGCTATGAGAGACTTCCCACTCAGATTGTTTCTCTTAAAGCATGGTTGGAATATCCTAGACTCCTTTTACACTATCAAATGTCGATCGAAAAGTCCAAAACTATGTCCAGTTGTATTAACGAACCTGCTTCTGCGATATATAAACACACAAAATGGGTTTTGTAAAATTTTCCTCACATACTCACATTACCATGACATGTCTCCATATGTGAATAAAGATTATCAGACATTTGGACACCCCGGCGTTCGAGTGCAAGGGCATTTGGACGCATGTACGACAAAAGCATTCGGTAAAGTATGATGCATAACGATAAAATTTTCTTTCAACAAACTTGGTATGGTGTGAGAGCTTTTTACCCAGCAAACATCACCGATGGGAAAAATCTAGATAAATTTCGTCCGTAATCGGGCGATACATCGGAATTTTTAAAGAAAGCGCGTAGAAGAAAAGCTTATGGCTTTTGAACGGAAAGTCATAGCAACCTGCGGTTCAGGGTTCGATAGACGACAGTCGGCGGCACATGCCACCGTGGAAAAGTGATCTTCCTAGGCACTTTTTCCGACCAGATTTAGCCTACGAAACAGGATAACATATATTTCCAAAGAAATAACTTAAACAACTTTCACACACATATATATCTTGTTTTTCATTCTCGCGTGGCATATCTGTTACTCTAAATGAAGTTTCTTCCTTAAAAGGCCTCTTTCAAGGAAGCGAATCTAGAAATTGCTTAGATACCAATGTGAAGAAGGCATGTCGGGGTGCAAACTCTGTGAAAAAAATTCCCTCTAAAAAGTTCGCTAATTTGTCCTTAATTTCGTAGGCTTGTGCCACTTTTCCACGTTGGCATGTGCCCCCGACTGTCGTCTATTGAACCCTGAAAACCGCAGGTTGCTATGACCTTCCGTTCAAAAGTTATAAGCTTTTCTTCCACTCGCTTTCTTTAAAAATTCCGATAGCAGTTGTCATCTAGATTACTAGTTGAAATGGAGACTTTTAACTACATGCGTCTGCATGTGCAACCAGCAATAGTTAAATCGATCGATTATCGGTCGATAAATTGATAGTTGCAACTAGGAATCTGATAATCGTCCGATTACTAGATTTTTCCTGTCGTTTCAAAATAGTTGCAATAGAGTAAAAGTCTACCCGGTGAAAAAAAAACCGTAAGAAAAACCGTAAAATCCATAACCATCGAAAAAAAACCGTGTGGTAGAACCATGAAGTAAAAAACTACATTATGACAACCGTAAAGTGCAAAAGTATAAAAGAAAAACTATGGAGTAAAATCGTCAAGGTTAAAACCATAGAAAAAAAACTGTCCACTTTCGCACCGTCGAAGAAAAACCGTAAAATAAAAACCGTCAGTTTCAGAACTGTACAATTAAAACCATGAAAAAATATCGTAAAAGTCAAAACTGTAGAAATAAAATCATGAACTGACAGTTTGTCAAAGGAAAATAACGAAAGCAAAAGCGTGAGGAAAACCGTGAAAGCACTTTCATGCTTTTTAGTTGACGGTTGTGTCGAAGCTTCAGAATTCATTAAAATATATGCAGTTTCAGTCGTTAGCACGTCAGAAAGTCTTCCTAATCAACTAACATAAGTTTAATAGAGTGAGCCTTGAGCTTCTCGACAAATGTATCTCACGCTCAGGATTATTCAGTAAAGAGCATAGCCGGGTAGATAAGTGAGTAAAACTGGCACTTGGGACAGGGAGGAGGGAACACGTCTTCCAGCGCATGTTTCTGCAAAATATGCCTGTTTTGTGGACTTTCTCGTTTTATAAATTCTTTTCTTTGAAACTGGGATTATCTTGAAATTGTTCTGATGCCTATAGTCTTAGAAGGTAGAGAGAAAGGGTATAATGCATATCTTCTCCTAACCATAAGTTTCTAGACATTCGTCATAGAATACACCCGATGGTATCGTATGATATATGTGCACACCTATACAGTTAGCGTTTCTCTTTCATGTCTCAAACACAAGTACGATAGCGAGGAGCTTTACAAATTCAACAGCGACAGCTTTTCGTAAGATGCTGAAGTTTTTACAGAAGTCTACTCGAGAACATGATGAGTATGCTGTGCGAAGACATACTTCTGTGAGTCCCTCAGTTCAGTGGTTTGTGCCTTCTCGCCAAGCGTCTTAGGTTCGATTCCTGAAGGAGCTGTTCTTTTTTTGTTTTCTTTCAAAGTAGACGATTTTACTTGCACAGTTTTACCTGGACTGTTTTTCTAATAGTTTTAAAACCGTCAAAGCAAAACTGTCATATAGGAACAACTAAAACCGTGAAAAATAAACGTGCCAAACTGACTGCGAGAAACCGTGTATAAAAACTGTCATGAGTCTCACGGTTTTTTTTTCTCTGTATAGCAATCCAGATGAACTGGGCAATACTAGATTTTTTTTGGAAGCTTGGGTTTTATATTATAGGGGTGTTAATTTAGTTTTATTTTTCATTTATAATAATGGATAAAACTAAATGATTCATTTACATTTATTTTCCAAAGTAACACTAAATTAACACCCCTACTATATTACTCATATCCAACTGCAACTGTTTTTTGTTTAATCTTCATCGATACTCGCCCTCACCCTCAATCCCACCCACACCGGCGCCTTTAAATCTCAACTGTCGTTAGCCCAAATGTCGTTGCGCTCAAATGCTGGAGCCTAAGTATCGCACGCGCATGTGCCCGTATACCGCGAATAAATTTTCTCTCATGCAGCCGTATGCACGTAATCAGGAATAGCCGTTTAACTCGAGGGCCAAAAGCACACTTCTCGTGTAGTACTCTTAGATGCTCGTGACCGGAACAATAAATTAATAAACGTACTTTGGATGTTTCTGATTGTCTTTCTTTATGCTTTGGTATAATCACATTCTAAAACAACGAACAGCGAAATCCTAGATGAGAAATTTTTGTCAACTGATAAGAATCCGACCGAATTCCAGTTTACTGACAAGGAAACGCTTGATAGCGGCAAGACTTTCCGAAAACCCACGCCGTCCTTTTTTCTACAGTAACGTCACTATAGCACCAAAACGACATATCATGGCGTTATCTGGCTGAATAGCGACACTAACTATCGTAATATATTCAAGCGCTCTGTGCGTTGCGATAACGCTAAAAGGCATCGCTATAGTCGTAGTATTTTTATTTGGAACAAAAAACGTTTTTTACAGTATACATTAGTGTGGTCAAATATTGAATGATGTGATTGATCGAAATATTCACGATTCATCGAGTTCGAGTGTCATATTGATGATCGTTGGAATGAATGTTGTCTTAGCTCATTGGCCTTTGTATGATGATTGTTCTTCATGTGTTGTAAGATTCTGTGTATCGATTTTCCAACAAAGTAAATAAACGACGTCGTACTAGAAAAATAAAACGTCAATCTATTTGTCATCTAATTGCTTCTGATAATAACTCTTCGGATGACGAAAATAACGAACAATCATCACCACAATGACATCAAGCACAACAGCGTCTTGAAGAAAGATCGCCCCAGAGAACTGAAAATGATCATGTTTCGCTTTCATCATGTACTAATTACAATGCATTACCAATACATTTTGTCGACAATTTTTCGTGGACGCATAATTTGTCGACACGAGATTATGTCGACGAATATTTTGTTGAAAAATATGCGTGAAAAAATGACTAATACTCAAGACATCAATTTATATGTTGATTTTATTGAGCAGATAGAAGAGAAAATAACAGCTAGAGTAATTATAAAGACAACAAAGATGACTGGCAGACTAACAAGATAGTAAAGAGAGAACGAGAGATAAGGCAACGTTGAAAGGTTTGAAATATCATTTCTTCTTTGCGACCAAAAGCGACAGGCCGTGAATGTAGTCGATCACGTCGATCTCTTCCTGAATCCATTCGCGAGCATTTCGAGGCACTGTTGAATGGGACATGTTTATTGCCCATAAATTTTCTTCTTGCCCATTTTCAGATGTTGAATATGTTGATTAACGCAAACTTCTTCTTTTTGGAGCACACGGACAAAGTGCCAAATATTTGGGTGATGAAAGATTCATAGTCGACTAAGTGGTTTGTCGACAAAAAGACTCGTCGACGAGATGGGTTGTCTACAAAATAACTATCGACAGAATGAGATGTCGAGGAAAAGAAGCCAACACACATATGTCGACGAAATAAATTCGACAAAATATCTGTCGACTATGTGCTTGTCGATAAAAGGTCTGCCGACACAAAGGAAAGTTGTCGACAAACTATCTGTTCGACGAATGATATACAATTCACGACATACAAGAGGTGTGTTTGAAGATCTCAAAGGATTTTTACGTGACATGGTTGATAGTTTCGGAAACACTGCAATAAATAAAATATTTACAAAACTCATCAAAACAGTCATCGATAATTCAATAACGTCAGGTAAAAACGTATTCAATAGTGTTTTTCATTGTTAAAATTTTAATTTTAATCTGACAACAGATAAAAAGATAATAAAAGATAGCATTTAGCTTAAAGTGAACGCATTAGAACAGCAGTAGCATTCATCATTCTGATTCACTTATCAGTTTCGCCAATCACTGCTCTTGGCATGTTCCGTGCTTTGATATTTTCATTGAATTTTATCTGTAATTTTTCTCTCATTGTTTCGATCTTTTCTGGGAGGCACTTTAATGGTGTTTTTAAGGTTGGATGGACGAAATCGGATCCTTTACTCAGAACTGATCGCTGGTATTCATCTAGATTAAGAGCGTTTGAGGCTGATATCCTATATTCGAAAAATGGGGATGAGGGTGAGCTATGGTTTCGTCTCTGATGGCTAGGTGGTTTTAGAGGCGCCTTTTTTTAAAAAATAAATCTTATCTTTTGTTTTTGGCATCTAAACCAACAACATTGAAACCTGAAAAAGATGTATACATATATATAAGAATAAAAACCCATGTTATTGTGTTTTATTTATAGTGGTATACACTGTTTTATCTTATATTCCTTAATAAGGAAAATAGACTTTTCGAAACGTTGGAATAATTAAAATTTCAAATTAGTTTACATGCAGCTGCTGTTAATATATTATTTTTACTTCCCTCA
>CAJNOQ010008203.1:0-11429 GCA_905250885.1 Didymodactylos carnosus
AAAAAAAATAGATAATAAGAGAAAACAAAAAACATTAAATTTTAATTAAAAATATTTACAATATCAACAATTGGAGTTGTTGGTTTCCAAGATTCTGATGCATTTAATAGATCAACACATATTTTACCTTAAATAAAATATTTTTCATAAATACAACAACTATCTGTTATTAACTGTTGTTTTTATATTTACCATCTTTATCAACATTTGGGTGGTAGATCGGAGTTAAAAATTTAACTTCAGGTGGTTTAAATGGAAAATCTGTGGGAATTTTAATTTCAAGTTGAAATGAGCCTTGTGAATAGGGAGGACTTTTTGGTAATATACGACCTATTAAAACAATTGGTGTGTCCGATGCACGTGCTTCATCATCTGGTGCTTTTTCAAGAATAAATGATTGTGGCATCTCTCTAAGTTTTTTAACCTCAATCATAATACGTCTCATTTGACCTGCCATATTTTTTGGCTGTTATATGAAGATAAAAATCAAATAAAACAGTTGATACTGACGAGCAGTCAATTAAGAGAAGATTTTACAATCTAAAATGAAACAAAGATTATCAAATGAAAAAAAGAAAGAATTAAAAACATCAGTTTGAATTATTAATAACTGTAAAATAGTTGTCACTTAATTTTTCCAGTAAAATCATTCAAAAATATGAAAAATTAAATATCTCAACAAAGAAAAACATATGAAAATGAGTAATATGAATAATAATCGTAAATCGAGAAGTTTCCTTTCCTGATGTTTATAAAATGCAGAATTCGATAAAAATATAATAAAAAAGAACAAAATAAATAAACAGTAAAAGAAGAAAAACGTTATTGTGTTTTGGTCATGATTATGAAGCCTTTTAAAAAGAGAGTTGTACTCAAACATATTTTAGAATGCGCGTGATAAACTAAAACGTTTTTTAAATACGGATTATAGATATAGAAACATTTTTTAAAGCATGTAGAATGACATATGTTACTAAAACAAGTCGAGTACCACATTATTTGCGTTCGATAGACAGATAGAATATAGCATATAGTGTTCTTTCAACGTAAGAATCTCTATTATAGAAATGTGAAGATAATTGCTTCAGTATGTGTTGAAAAGAAACCATTCATTAATAAAGATTAAACTATGTATTTACTCAATACTGGCGCGAATAACGCATCAAAAATCAAAAGTTTTTTCTCAACAGAGTTACCACATGTTTATCACGCGAGAGACAGTCCTATATTTGGAGATTTGTCCTCCGTAAAAAACCACCTCTCTGAGTACTGACTTGAAAAATTTTTCTAAAATGATGGACATAGAAGATGTCCCTCATTGTAGATTAATTTGTTCCACATTGGAATTGTTACAGTTGACATTCTGTTTTTCAATGTGAGAATAAAATGTATTATATATTTAAAAATGTACAAACAATTCGATTAGTAACACAATTTAATGTTTTGTATAATTGCGATTCAATGTAATGATTTGAGTAATGATGAGTTTCAACAACCTTTACCACTAGAGATACACTTTCTATTCCAAACAGACGCGTTTATATAATCTGCGTGAATCAAGAAGTGTCACTTTCACAAAGCATTGTATACCAAAGAAAACATAAATTTGTAGTATTCAACTTCGAAAGTCGGTCATATACTTACTGGTGAAGTAAAATACAATCGTAGTTTTCACGGCAGAGGAAGGAATCAATTGTAGACCATGTGAAGTGCATAAAGAACTTGTTATTAAGAATGATGCGTTGCTGACTATTTAAAAAACAGGTAGAAACTCTAACAACATCGTGCTTCACAAAAAATCTTGAGACAAACTTAAGTTAGATGTCGAACTTTAGGCTAATTAACCAAAGAAAATCTAGGTTAAAGTTAACGAAATATAAGAGATCCTTTAAATTGGCATAAAGCCAACGAAATAATAACGCTAAACATATAGAGATAGGATGTTTCACTTAAGCTTTTGATCTTACAATTTTAATGAATTACACCCTTGATTCTCATGTTATGTTATTTAGCTTAAAAATATCCGTATTTCTTTTCTTACCGGTGTATTTTACTGATCAAAATGCATGAGAGATAAAAGAAAAATACATACTGTAACGTTTATTAACTTGGCATTCCATTTTTCTTCATTTGCAATTCTAACGCGCATTACTAACGTTATTTTACATGAAAATTTTTTTACATTGTCTTTGTTGTAAAGAGAAAGAAAATACACCTGAAACGTGACTCTTTCAAATAATGGTGCAATATTTAACTTCTAGTGGTACACTGTGGAAAAAAAGACATTTATAAATCAACTATGTAAAAGGAAATGCAGTGACAAATACAAATAATTTTGACTGTTTTTTGACTCAGTAAATATGCAGCTATAAAATGAAAAACACAATAGTGAAAGACTATTACTGCAATCATTCAGACATATGAAGACGTAGAGTACAAGTTAGACTAAAGTCAAATTTCATAATTTCAAATGTGTTAAATGAAGCAACACGTTTACTCCATATTATTCACGTATAACTTAAATAAACACGCTTCTGTGATTTAATTTTATTGTAAAAATCTATACAGAAGTGTCAGCTTAGACCTAGAAAAGACACCGTATCAAATCTATCCTACAAAAATGTTTCTTACGTGTTTGATATTTTTCTTTTCAGGGAAAAAGCTACTCTACTTGTTAAAAAAGATGATATGTAATACCTTCGTGTACTCTTGTACAATATTGTATATAACAGCTTTCAATCATTACGTTTCATTTCGATACCCTTAACTCTACGCTAACAAACTTTTTTTGTTGAACAAATTCGCTTGTCACGACGTGAGCGTAAAAAATGGCCATTCTAAATTTGTTTTCTACGAAAGAAATATATGTGCCCAAAATTAACCGTGTCTACTATTGTTTTTCTCATCTATTAGAAAAAATAACCTTCAATAAGAATGTAAGGGCAGCTCAACTCACCTTATGAGATCTAAATGAGGCGTTAGTAAGTGTTTGTACGAATATATGTAGCTTCTACAACCAACTTTTCTTTTTTCTTCCTTGTTGTTGTTGTTGTTGCGATTTGCAATGTCAATAACAAAGTGCACCGATGATATGAACTTGAATATGTATGCTGTTTTTAGTAAGAAAATACAGGAAAATACAGTGACAAACTGTCAAGGAATACTTTACTTAAGTTTCTGAATCAAGTACTGATACATCAGGAGAGAAAGTAAGACCCAAGGCGCCACGAGTAAACACAATTTTTTGTTCTTATTACGTCGATTGTAACGATTTCTCCTAGCGTATCGTACATTATTATTATTATTTCTTTTCTGCGTTAACCAATCATTAAAGAGTCATCCATACTGATGGATATTAATATGATGTATTTTACTAGAGGCTGTTTTTGACCAATAGAAAAAAAACAGATTGTAAAAGAGATACAATTTTTTGGCTATATCACTGCAAAAATACTTCTCGCTTTAACCGTTCCAACCTGACGATTTGATTTAACCGTCAGATAACTTGACTCTTAAAACGTCAGGTTATGAGTCATCCTTTAAGATACAAATCCAACCTGACGTTTTATCCGTTCCAACCTGACGCAGAAATGACGATTTTTTACGCTTTTTCCGTCAGGTTGCGCAACCTGACGGAAAAAACATTAGGTCAGGTGACTCTTCTGTGATTGAATAGACAGAAAAAACCCCGACACTTAGACCGTCAGGTCGTGCAACCTGACGGTTTAAGCGTCAGATTTCTCTCATCGAATATATTAAAATGAATTATACTTTCTTTTATGCTGAATGTTTTATCATTAACTTTACAGAAGCAAAGATCGGAACTAAAATTTGATTTTTCAATTAAAATGTATAGAAACTTAGCAGTAGAAGTAATGTGTTATAAAAACCGCTTAAGGTTATTATTATGGAGTGGGACATGAACTATGTTCTCTACAACTTTGAAGAATGTTCCATGTAAGACTCACGAGATATTCAACTTTTAAAAATGAATTATGTTTGAGTTTTATCTCAGTATTTTAAACTTGGATTCTGATAAATACAACTTCCTATAGAATTTCTTACATTCTTAGTTCGATTATGATCATAAAAAGCCGCTTTTCCAAATTTTTATATGGTAGCTGAGGCCGCCGTTAGTATGGTGCCGTCATCATTAGTAGCTAACTTGCCGATTGTTTTTTTTCCGACGTAACAGTTTTGTATGGTGCCCTACAAAAAAACATTTTATCGGCACTGGTTGTGCGCACCGGTGCCGAATAATTTTTTTGCTGGGTACCGATGCGCATCGGTGCCAGAAAGAATGTAAAAACCTCGCACCAATGCTGAAGTTTTGTTTTCAATCACCATTTTGTTTTGTCAATTTCTGTTTATATTAACAGTATACTTTTAATATTTCGAATGTCTTTCTGACTTCATCTTTTCCTTCTCATAAGAGAAGTGCCGAGGCAATGCCGCATGGATTTGGCATGTCAATGTGAGACTGATCAGTACCGCATTCTAATACAAAATTCATAAAAAAACTAATTAAACTGATTAAATAAATTCCAGTGCAGCACTGATTTTTGCCAGTGGAAATTTTTTTATATAGTGGTCTCATGACATGAGATATGAAAAAGTTGAATATCTCGTGAGTCTTACATGAACATTCTTCAAAGTTCTAGAGAATATAGTTCATGTCCCACTTCATAATAATAACCTTAAGCGGTTTGTCAAAAAAAGGGAGAAAATGTTGTGAAATTCATCGCGGTGCTCATCAATTTGCACTAAGAGTGTCGCCGAATCGGATAATTTTGCTGGGTCAGTAAAAGTCATTTTTCTCGGGCTCTGCACCAGCGAAAAAGTCAGAAAAACAGTTTCGTACGTAACTTGATGTGCTCTATAAAACTAGATTGATTTTAAATGAAGCAGAAAAACATTTGTAAAATGTGGAACACTTCCAATGGATTTGCCCAGATAAGATGCAATTTAATAGAATTCACAAAATCTACATTAAAAATTTAAAACCGCCCATAACTCAGTGGTTAAGCATTTTCAAGGTTGGTGGACTTCACAGGCAGCTTCAATGTGCTTTTAATATACAAAATCGCGACATTTTGAAAAAAATTCAAAGGATTTCTTAAACTTTTTTAAAAGTGTGTATTTTCTAATGTTTCTGCCTGGAAACGGCGTAGCAAGATTCCGATCAGAAGTGGCAAGATAAGAATCTTGCTGCAAACACTTTCTTGCCTCGACAGATAAGATAACGCTATGAGAGCCTTGTCTACCGATACAAAACAGTGATTACAGACGAGGTTGAAGAGGAAAAGATGGGCAAGTCTCTTGTCTGCAAAGGCAAGGAACAAGATTCTTGTTTGTGGAATCACAAGTTTTTCAACTAGTAGAGAAAAATCTATAAGTGGAAATAGGCTGATAAAACGTGAATTCATCGCTCAACAGGAGCGACTATCATGTAGTTTCATGAAGTGGCTACACTCTTATATTTTCTTTTATAGATATCCATTGATTATCAAAGAATTTATAAAGAGTTACTCTCTCTCTCTCTATTTTGAACTTCGGGCACATACTCGGCTGCGAAATATAATTCTTCACAAGGCAATAACTGCTTGCCCTTGATATTTTTTTCCAGGAAGGATAATTGCCCTACTGGTGGCTCGCCAATGATAAAGCCCGCCGTCGAATAATAACGCAACCGGGTGAATCAATCATTGTAACGGAAGTAGAAATTTGGGTTCGTGATTTGATATCTCGATTCGCCACTTTCGACTTTGATAAAGATTGTAGATAGCAATATGCTGACCAGTTTCAAATTTGTTCATTTGAACTATATTGTTTAGCAAGTTCAAAACAAAAAAAAATTTAACTTTCCAGTTCTTGCTACAAGAGAAGATCTCCGAAAAACCTTGGTCGTTCCAGTAAAAAATCTTGATCTTTCAGCGAAAAATCTCTGATCTCCAAAAATAAAATTTTTTCTTTTATCAAAATAAGTTTTTATATCGAGTACAATGTGCTCTATTCGATGCGTGCATTGAATAAAAATTCCAATTATCGCAGAATTTTTTATAAAAATGATCCCAAGGCCTGTAAGCTTAAAATCCAGGTTTTCCAGATTCCATTATGAAAGTCAAAATGAAAGAAAACTGATATTAGCATTGAATTCGTGGATAACCTCTAGGCTCCGGCGTATAAGTTTCAACCTCTTTGTTTAAGCACTTTTTCTGTTATTTGGAATTCCTCTCATTGTGTACCGCACTATGCATATAGAAACACTTTATTAAAAAGTACGACCATTATTAACATTTTCTAATTTTTACTTATGCTGCGAGCTCTAACTCTGCTGCATAGACCGAAATATGACGGATGCAAAATGCAGTTTTCTATACATGCTATTTTTAGCAGTTTTTAGGGCTTTCCAAGTCCAAAAGGAAGTATTATCTAGTCAAAAAATTTTGGGAATCTTCCTAAATGTGTTGCCGCTATCTACTGTCAGAGTTTGATCGGGAAAACTGAACATTAGTTGAGCAGCTTAGGCAAGGGGGAAACAGCAGAATTCCAGCGGGAGAATTCAAGAACAGTCAAGAAAATTCTTCGGGCTCAGCGAAGTCACAAAGAATACCAAAGAGCCTCCAGGAGTACAACAAAATTTGAAAAAAATTGATTGTCTGTGGAACGGAGCCCAGATTGCAAAAGTCACAAAATCTGCTGTTTCCCCTTGCGCTTAGGTCAGGCCTACCGTGCAACGGCTCGGCTCTTAAGGTTGCTAGTGGTGATTTTCCACATTTTCTCATCTATGGTCCAAATAGTGCTGGCAAGAAAACACGTATTACATGTGTATTGAATGAATTGTATGGAAATGATGGAATACAATCACTGAGGCTTGAAAGTCATCAGTTTACAATCCCACCAAATAAAAAAGTTGATATTACAACAATTGGAAGTCATTTTCACTGTCAAATTAATCCAAGGTGAGGAAGAATCAGTAGTGACTGGACATCTACAAAATACATTCTGTTTGTAATGTTTGCGATTCCTAAAATTGGTTTTCTTTTTGCTCTTCACCCTTCTTTTCTGCGAAATATGAGTTTCATGATCTGTCGGATTAGAAGTTGTAGAACAGGAGCCAGTTTTATAAAAAAACGTAAGTCTGACTTAAGTCAAAAAAGACGAAGAACTTTTTGACTTTTAGTTTTTTTTATAAAACTGGCTCCAGTTCTGGAAATTGTAGAAAACATTTCCTGGACACTGAATACTGACAGTTGAAGGTTATTATTTTCAGAAACGCAAATTTACAAAGACCTTTTTGCCGTGTCCGACAACAGAAGAGAAAAAGAATTTTTCTTTTGTCTGTGAGTGTTTTTCAAATTCGTTTGAAAAAGGACTGAAATAAGGTGATATATACCGAGTAATGAATTCTTTTCTGTCAGCAGATGCACAGTCTGTCGACATTGCAGTTTATGCCTGACACAATTGCTCTCTAGCATTATATTATTCTTCTTTTACTAGAAGAGTGTACAATTATTCGATTTATATTTTCCTACATTTATTTATAATATTACATTACCACCCGAATTAGCAAAACGTATTGCTAAAAAATCAAATCGTAATTTACGTCGTGCACTATTAATATAATAAACATGCGCTACACAAAAATTTGTTCTTAACAAATAACTAATTAATTCAATTCATCCCTATCATCTCTTTACGGTGTTCTTTAGGTCGACACTTACACCAGATCAGATGATATTAGAACCAGATTGGGAAGTTTATTTACGGAAAACGGCCCGTATGATTGCTGAACAGCAGATACCACAGCGGTGAGCTTTTTGTGTTAAAAAGATGTTCAGGAGTAGAAGGATCTGGAATTTTATTAAAACTCCTTTATTTTCTATCTTATTATTCTAGAATATTAGAACGTTTGTATGAATTAATCTCACATTGTATACCATCAGAAGTTATATTTAAAGTAAATCTTGTTTATCTCTCTCTATTTTCATTGCGCAATATAGTAAGCATATGTGTTATCGTTCTAGGAATTATTAGAAGAATTGCTAGGTAATTGTGATGGTATATTGAATAGTCAAATAACACAGATTGCAGCTGAATATGAACGTCGTTCACGTCAAGGTTCAAAAGATATATTTCATTTAGAAGTATTTGTTGCTAAATTTATGTTAGTTTATAAACAATTTATAGAATCAACAGTAAATTATCTGGATGATATTTTTTAGAAAAAAAAAATTTTTCGTCACTTTTTACTTTTCATCATCTTTCATAAAAACACTAGCCAAATAACCTAGATATTTTTTGCTTAATTCTTATTTAGCATCAATGTCCATTTATTTTGACGAGAACACTTATTTTTTTTGTACTATTTTTGTGAAAAGAAAGAGAAAAGATAGGGAGTTTGAAAGACAACAGAAACGACATAACTTTCATTGTCCTATACGTTATGAAGAAGAGGAGCAATAGTATTGAACGAAGATTATATTATCAAATAAATAGCCCGTATGAGTTTACATAGAAATTTCTTGACAGTTTTTCAGTTCATACAGATATCAAACAACAACAATCAAAAAAATTTTTCGGTCATCCCACGTAATGGAAGAGTTTTTTGTCGAATTTTCTGTGATACTATGGAAAAATAACGAAAACTACACCGTAAAAAAATTGGAATTATCGTACAATTGCGCACTATTTGTAGTCTCTGATACGATAACATTCACTTTAGGATCAAAGAACATTTCCAAAGCAAAGATAAAAAGTTTAAAAAACAGCGTGAAACCTTATTCCATTAGGGATTTTTTTTTGCGTTATAAAATCAAATTTCAACATTTTTTAAATTTTCGGTTCTTTCTACATGTAATTCTTCGGCTAGGCTACAACTTTCATGACGAAAGTTTTTTGGTAGAACTCGCAGTTGCGCAGATTTTTGGATTTCTCCCTTCACTCCTCAAAATTCTATTCCTTTTTGAGTTATTCCGTTACGGGCCAATATTTCGGTTGTAACTTAGAAAAGAAAACATTAAATCGAATGACATTTTCGGAATGACTAGAGCAACTCGGTTTACATGTTTTCCCGAAAATTTCAGCTTTATCTCTTTTGATTTGGCTGAGATAATAGAAAAACAAAATGAATTTCATTGAAACTGTACTTTATGGCTGTAATACATGGTAAACAATAATATGCACAAAACGAAGTTAAGATTGCTAGTTGGAGTTCGAGAAACTTTGATACACACAAAATATGTTAGGATTTAATAGTGCACAGTATATAAAAATTTAAAACGTAAGTTGAATGCAAAATACTCATTTTCGACGATATGAGGTGTGACAAAATAACTGTTAATTAGTTATTGTAGACGACACCATGCGAAAACTGAGAGGATTCATTCGACAACTAGCTGTGTAATTAGAAACTGAGAAACAAAGAGATAAATTCGATCAAACCAAGGCATCCATATGTTTATGGATTTCGAAATTTCACGTTGATAGTAGAGATCTATGAATAAAATATATGGATATCTTGGTTTGATCAATAAATTCAATAGTCGAAGAAAAAGCATCCATTAAAGTTTTTCTCACTAGGCACTGGCCTCGATATCATTTACATTTGGCACTAGTTTATTGAATGATTTTTCAAGGAAGCTTCTATTTTTGCTTCGTCAATTTATGCAATAAAATGAAAGAGAAATCAGAATTGGGCTGCGAGAGGTCAGTTTTTAGATGTTAATTGGTTGATGCTTTGACCAACTATGATTTGATCCAGTAGAAAACATTGTGCTGTTTTAGCGTAACTTGAAAAAACGATTAATTAAAGAATTAATATAAATCGAAAGAAAGCACCACGTTCAGTTATGTTTGACGACTTAAACTCGTTGTTCGACATTGAGTCATCAAATCCATCACCGTCAATATTGTTAACAAGCTATAATTTTGATTCAAATGCAATCTTGCAACATTTTGTATCGTATTCGTTGAAGAAATCTCGACCATGTGTTTATGTCAGTTTTCTTACATCATTTAGTCATATAAAACACGTACAAACTAAATTTGGTCATTCTCTTAAACAATTACAAGATTCAAGCAACTTTATCTTTATCCCATTATTTTTGACAGTAAAAGAATTTTTGATAGGAGATAAAAGAAACGATAATGTTTTGAATCGGTGTTTTTCGAATGATGGATCATTAAGATATTTATGTGATTATATAAAAGATTTAACTCAAAAGATAGATGACCAAAATTCAGTTGTGATTTTAGAAGACATAGATATCTTACGAAATATAGGTTTTAATGATGCACAAGTGCTATTGTTTGTTCGATATTTAAAAAATGCTTTTAGAAAAGCTTTATTTATCACACAAATATCTATTCCAGAAATAAATGTCGATGGTGATAATAACGACACAACGACAATTATTCAAATGTTAAAACGAATTCATTCCAAAGAGTTGTTTATTAGCTCCTTGTTAACTGGAGCAACGAAAGATATTAGTGGACAAGTAAGTGTATCGAGAAAACGATATCGATAAGGAGAAATCTGCACATCTCGCTAAAAACTTCATAATACATTGCACTACTAAAAAACTACTTACTCGAGGCAGAGTTAGCCACATATAAAAAAGTTAAATAGTTTTAAAACCATAACCAGTTTTTGTTTTGTTTTTTCTCTAGCTAACATATAGTGCTGAATCAAAATCTTCATCGCATTGGACAAATATGATTATTCGTCGTTGTTTATTTAAAATATCGGATCGTTCATTTTCCCTTATAAATAGCGCCGTGTAAAATAAATCTGTTAATTTTTTTTGGTTTTTCTTATAATAAACAATTTCTCAGATTTGTTTATTGTATTAGCTTGGCCTTTCTCTGTATTGGATGCATCGTTTCTTCGGTGAATTATGAAAGGTGATAAACTATTTTTCAAATCAACCCTTTAATGATATTTTAAAATAAATTATTTGAGAATGTAAATACGTCGTGATGTGAATATCTACGCTAAACATGTTTGTGTTCATGTTCATTCGATATACTACCCCATAAAAAAAAAATTTCAGTGCGGCACTGTCAATGCACATGGCATGTCATTGGCACTGACTGGCACCAGTGCTGATATATATCTGCCAAAAAAGTGTCGCACTAAAATTTATTTAATCAGTTTAATTAGTTTTTTATTATGGTTGTTTATCCTGAATTTTGTATTAGAGTGCGACACTGATCAGTACCACATTAGCATGCCAAAACCATGCGGTATTGTCTCGATACTTCTCTTATGAGAAGGAAAAGATGAAGTCAGAAAGACATTCGAAATATTAGAAGTATACTGTGGTGTGAATATAGACAGAAATTGACAAAACAAATGGTGATTGAAAACAAAACTTTGACACTGGTGCACACCGGTTTAGTCTTTCTGGCACCGGTGCGCATCCGTG
>CAJNOQ010008204.1:1166-11427 GCA_905250885.1 Didymodactylos carnosus
CGTTCAGAAAACACCGATGGTGGCTCAACAAAATCTGGATTCAATGGTCGTTGTGTATGCTGTCGAAGCGATCTTGTACTACCGCCGTTCATTTTCTTTATAAGTTATACAAACAAAAAGAAAAATAAACAGAAATAATAATAATCTAGAATAACAGAGGAACTGCGATCATTTTAAGCATTTCTTAGCGCGTTATAGCTGTGTTTTCATTTATTATCGAAAAACAATCACTATAAATCAATATTCTGTTATTTATTTTGTATTTTACACATGACATGTTAAAATTGCCAATGAGAAAAAAGGAGATCTCTACCGATAACGAGAAAAAATAGAAAAAGAAATTGAAATCACACGATTTCAAAATATAATCATATGCACACAACAAGCAGGGCAGCATATCACATATAAGGGAAAAAATACTCACTGATACATTGTGATTAAAACATGAAATGAACATATTTAAAAATTATGTTCAGGAGGTTAATTATTAAGCCGAGAAACGAGCGCACTACTATCAAGGGTGAAGGCTTAACAATAAAATATCTACCAACAGTCTGTCATCCAACAGTATTTAGCCATAACAAACACAAAATCCTAAAAAATGGCTTTCTTACGTCTATTTTTGATTTACATAGAGTTAAATATTACAAGAAAGGAAGACTGATCCAAACATAGAAAAATAGAAGTTAGATCTTAAGGGTAAAGACAATAAATAGATACATTAGGAATATGAAATACAGAAAAAGAAAGACTCAACTAATCGTTATGAATCCTTGTGAAGGCAACAGAGATTCGACAATGTTATTTTCCCAAAGATTTTTCCTTTATTGAATTTCGTGGTGATGTACTTGTTTTAATTACTATCGGTTTCAGAGTTATTTTCATTTTCACTCTGTGACATCGATTGTTCTTTCATTTCAATTTCAACAGGTAAAAATTCTTTTACTTCTTCATCTTTAAATGCATATTCGATTTCTACTGTATAAGAAAATTTCGTCTTTGATCGGACCCATTTCTCTGGCGGCTCTTCAGCATTTGGCACGGCAACAGAACGGATCTGAAATGAAAAATAAAATGTCGATATTTTTTATAGAATGAGTGATACATTAAAAAATCAACATACTTGACATTGTGAAACAAATGCTTGAGCCATTGAATATTCAACTTCAGCATTCGGCTCATATTTTTCAGGAATTGGATCGAATGTCGGTATGGATAAATTGCATTGAAATGCATGTGTTTTATAAGCTCCTGCAACAGAAGAAAAATATACGTATTTTTAGTATTACTATTCAGAAATCTACTCACCCTGATCTTTCTTTGGTAATTGATCGATTCGCCAAACAATTGAACGAAATGCTTGCTCATATTTTGCAGTGCCACTTGTTGTGGCCATAAAAACAGGCGTAGAATCACCGCGATGTACCATGAATCGATCAAGACCCTGTAAACAAGAAAGAATACTAACATAATTAGGTAAGTGAGTAGACGGTCAACTGACGGTTTGTTTCTTCAACAAGGCAAAGTTCGTCTTACACAAAAAAAAGAGTATTACGTTAAACTTAAAGATTTTACCATTGAAATAGCTGCTCATTCCGAGTAATGATTGATAACACCGAGTCCGATTGCGCATGCAATTATATTATTTTTGTCAATATTTTATTATACAATACAACAAAGAATGATGTTAATAATTAGATTCACCAAACCTAGTCTCACTGTTCCACTAATAGGTTTTCTTTTCACATTATTTACCGATTTGGTACTAAAGGAAGCTGGGCATCGTCTCATTTAGTAGAGTTGCTTTTATGGAAGTTTTGTCAAATTGCACAACCGCTAGAGTAACAGTGCGGTTAGTCTGTCTTGTTCTAGAGTTTCTTTTTCTTGAGAATTAGAAAACCAAAAGGACTCTATTGTTAATCATGAGCTATCAACATTCGGTACAGACAAAAATAATTATTATTTGATCTCCACTAATCGCTTTGTTCTTAAATTAAAATTCACAAAAGTAAGTTGCTTGAATAGCTTCATTAGCTGTATGTTTATGGACGAATGCAAATCACTTTTTGGACTTCTTCTAGCTATCGCATTCAAATAAATAAATAAAAAATAAAAAACTTTTGGCTCCCATCTCAGTCTGGTCGATCAAGTGACAAGATTATTCGCCGCATGATCAGTTTTAGTACACAATACTTATTAGTAATATATATTTTTCTTTTACGTTCTGAATCGCAACTAGATTTGTAAATCATGATTTTTCAATATATATCCACTAAAATTCTCTAGTAAGCTGGTATTAATAACCTCTAGTGATCCTATGTGTTCAAGAATTTCAGCAATTTATAAGAGTTTAATAGAACTTCTTTAATGACTTTAAGCTTCAGAATATTTTAAGTCAGTTAGTGATTCAACTTCTTTTTAGATTCAATTTTATCTACATAAGTTGTCGCACTAAAACATTAGTACGTTCATCATTTTCAATTCTCTTTTATTTATTAATCATGGCAGTAAACGAGTTTAACTATATTTTTATTTTTCATCCCTACTCAGAAAACATTCATCAACTAAATTTTTTCCTTTCTTCCATTTCACTATTGATGAAGATAAAATCTATTATTTTTTTATATAAGAACCATAGTTCTAGATGGTTTTTTTTTTCTTTTACTCTTTTCGCTGACTGAAGATGAATACTTTTATCTGTTTTGTTCTAGTAGAAAAAAATCAGAAACGATTCTTATGGCTGACTAACCTAGACTGTCAATAAATCAACAAAATATGTAATTTATATCAGAAGAAAAAATTCCATATATACCTTCAGCTTACGTCCTATGAATGAAGAAAAAAAAGTACCTAATTCATTTTATAAGCAGTCACAAATAATAAAAGTTTCAACGTATTCGACTGGAGTCTCAAAGAAAGACAAGGCACTCTACAAAAAACAAAAATTCCATTTTTACCTTGATTTTGCCTGCTTTTCGTCGAACACTATGAATTGCACCGTAGCGAAATCGTTTTTCAACTCGAAACATGTATACCCATGAATCAGGCATCGGGAAACGTATCTGAATATCTTGACATGGACAATAATCATCGCTATTGTCGTCTTTTGATGATGTTGCAACATCAATAACTTTTGATAACAAATTACGGTTAAAAAAACTGGAGACAA
Source organism: Didymodactylos carnosus (assembly GCA_905250885.1). Taxonomy (NCBI): domain Eukaryota; kingdom Metazoa; phylum Rotifera; class Eurotatoria; order Philodinida; family Philodinidae; genus Didymodactylos; species Didymodactylos carnosus. Next base: position 4,336 of record CAJNOQ010008204.1, read on the forward strand.
TTAATTCAATTCGAATTGATACTTGTCGTTGTAATACGGACATAAAGCAATAAACCTAAAATACATCCGTATTTTAAAAATATCCGCTTACTAATACAATCTATTGCTACTCTAGATATTTATTATAGATGCGATTTGGAAATTCCACTTTTAACTTTGTCAGGTCAGCCAGTCAGAGTAAACACACTAAATGAAACTAATAAAAGTTGGAAACGATTCTAAGAACGCATAAATGTACTTCTTCTATTCAGGCCGCACGATTGTTTTTTAGGAGTGGAAGGAACCAAATTTTGGCCAAAAATTGCAAATTTAATGGGGAAAAAAAAGTTTGTTTTGAGAACTGCCAATCAGAAGTAGCGGTTTTTCGCAAAATTCTCTACTAGAAAGTATATCAAAAATTTTGTCAAGAAAAGACCTTTCAGCAGCCTATTATCATCAGTCGTGTTTCTAGTTGAAAAACAATTGTGTAACATAAATTTCGTTTTCTTTACTTGTAATGGCAATTCAATGTTTTGTCTTGGTCTTGTTCTAAAGCGCATAATTTCTAGTTTTTGACTATCCGGTGGTATGAGTTTTAATAGATGGGTGTTCTCGTATTCTTCTTTATTAATAATTGCTGACACTTCACATTGTTCTGGTTTAATCCAATATTCTTGTAATGTTTTATTTGATATTATTTCACTACGTTTATTTATTTCTTTACCATGTCGAAACCAATCATTAATACCAATTTCAACTATTGGTGAATAACCATTTAAAAATGCCAAGATGTATATTCTTGTTCGTGATTTATGTGATGAAATATGACGATAACGATCAATATTTGCTTGATATTCATCAATAATTTTTATTGTTATTTCTTCTTTAAGATGTTTTTGTACACGATTTCGTAAAACAGGAATTTTCCAGAATAGATCTTCTAATATAATCGAAAACTTTTTTAAATATGAATGATTTAACTGACCAAATTTAATAATTTCTTGTTGAACACAATTGGCATGATCCAAAAGAAATTGTTGTGGTTTATTTGGACGAGTAAATTTTCGTATTAATTTTTCTGGTAATGTTACCAGACGTTCAATTCGTACTTGCGGTAATTCACGATAATTGGCTTCAAATAATTTTATTGTATGAATTTTTGTATATTGATCATATTGTTGTAAATTAAATTTTGTCAGTTGATAATACGATTGTAGTTCAATTTCAGCAAATGGTTGTTCAATAGTTTGCGGTAAATATAAACGTAATTTGTTTTCATCTGAACATATTCGAACATAACATTCTTGCCATGCACGCGTTTCACTAATACGTTGGAATGTACTTTTATACAAATCTTTTTGTCTCAATGGTGTACGAACATAGAGTAACCAACCGTTTAATTGCTGTAATTGTAATTCATTTATATCGTTGTGATATGGTTCTAATGGCAAACCATCATCTTCTTCATAAAGATAAATGGGCGGTGGTGATGTGGGCGATGTTGGCACCTTTCAAACAAATAAAACTAATATAATATAGGTAATTATGAAGACAATAGACGAAGTAAAACGGACAAAGCTACAATTCTCGATAAACAATCTACTCTGAAAAGTTTAGCTAATTAACCAAACAAACGTTACTTACCTTCTCTTAAGTTGTCTACCAAAGATAATTCTTTTTGTAAACACCACCTGTACAACCACAACAAACAAATATACATCAATACAAAAGCACAGAAAACAAATATGCAACAATAACAATCGCATGATGATATTTATCTACCTTGTCAGTTTGTGGTATAGATATTTGTCTCTCTTCCGTTTTCGTGTCATTATCATCAGTAAACCAATCGTTAATTAAATCAATGGATGTTTTTTGTAGAACATCTGTTTTTCTATTTTTTAATGATTTTGTACGAAACATTGACAAAGGATCATTATCATCTTCCTCATTCTCGGCAGGTGATGATGATGAGCTGGCATCGCGACTACTTGCCGCAGTTTTTGATTTTTTGTTATTATGAGTCATACTGATCACCATATCCTTTTTCATTTGTGATGGAGATGGCGGTGGCGGAAGTAAAGGGATAGGACCCACAGATGATGTAGTTAAATTTTGTTTATGTTTTTCATCAATTGAAAAAATCATTTGTTTTGGTAAATCTTCATCATCGTCTTCAGATTCATCACTCACTGTTGGTTTTTTAATAGGGATAGTTTTACTTAAACGTGATGATTCTTTATTTGCAGCAAAATAATCATCAGGTACAACATTGCTGTCATCCATCTCGTTTGTCGCTTCATGTATCAGAATTTTGGGTAAATTTTCAAGTGATGGACGTCGAAGAGCAACAGTTGTAGGTGGTATTGTGGGTAAACCAAGTTCAAATGGGGATTCTTCTAAAAATAACATAAAAAATGCATATTTTCTGTGATTTGTTGAAGGTGATGCAACCTACTTAATGTCGAAAGAGGCTGTTGTTGTGGTGGCAGACTAGAGGTTACCGTTGGGATAGGTTTGTGTATTGAACCCAATAAATCTTCTGTTGATTTTACCATGTTAATATCCACTTTTTTCGACGAACCAAGTAATTTTGGATCTACTGAACACATGAGATCATCTGATTCTGTTATCCAATCAAGAAATTTATCATCGAAAGGTGTAGCGGCATTCCCTGATGTTAATGATGTATTTGACGTGTCTAAATGTAACAATGTGAGTGATGACGGTTGCTGGTGTTTTGATGGTTGTACTAAATTTTTTAAAGACGATGCTGATGCTATTGTTTTCGGTACGGAAGATGATGTATTTGTTAAGTTATTTAAACTATCACTTTTGAGAACTTTTGATTGTTGTTCTTGATGAGGATGATTTAATCCAAGTAAATCATACGACGATTGAACTTGACTTGAAACCGTATCTACATTGCTTTTACCTGCTAAAGTACCAGGGTCGACATTGAGATCAAACAATAAGTCAATGGGTGAAATCTGAATGAAACGAAAGCGCATAAAGAGTATTAAAGAACATAAAACCTCTTCTCATGTTCAAAATAAGGAGTGAAATTTGTCTGGCTAGTTTTCATCATTTTAAAAGTATAAAACAGGGTATCTCCTGTCCTGATACGATCCTCAGCTCACGTGAAGAAAGAGGAAAAACGATGTTTCTCACTGTCACTGAATTAGTAACTTACTTGATTTGTATTTTCTGTCGATGTTACAGTTGTTGGCACAAGAAACGGATTCATTAGATTAATACTCCTTGACTGGGGTATGCCAAACATATCTGACGATAAAAGTTGTTGTTGCAGAGACGGTATTCCATTTGACGTATGTTTGAACTGCTGTTGTTGCTGAAATTGAGATGGATCTAAAGATATATTCGTGATGACATCTGTTTGTTTATCTAGAGTATTTAGCATTGATTCTTGACTACGAGCGGATAAGGATTGCTGATATGCGGCCCAATTAGTGGATAATAATGCTTCCTTTCCATTACGAGGACGAATAGATTCTTCATCATTTTCCTTCGTTTTCTCATCGTTAGTAACTGTTGCAAAATTATCTACTGTAAATGGCGAGTCATCAAATTTTTGCGAAGAGGCAGAGAGTTTGATATTACCTAAAGATATAAAATTCGTAAGAAATAAATGTTTTGATTTTGCTGACTAATTAAAACCTAAATGATCTTACCAGATACACCGAACGGGTCAATATCGGCAGGAGTAGTCGGTGTATTTTGATCGTAATGATTGCTGAATGGATCAGATATATGTTTTATATTGCCATTTGTGATCGCAGGAAAACTGGCCATTTTTGAGCTATTATCATCAAATCCAAATGCATCGGCAAACGTTGATGGTATACTAACATTTGATGAAGTCATCGTTTATCTATTTAAACGTTAAAACGCTCATGATATTCACTATTTTGCTTGAGAAAGCCGTATAAATCAACCGAAAACTATCTGAAAGAACAACAATAGTGAATACACTTCGATCTACATATGCTCAAGAAAATCAATCAACAATTTGTCTTATTTCGGTATTTCTTCGAAGGTTTCAGTTCCGAATACTAGGATGAGATTTTCTGTTATGTTCTAAAAGAATAAAGTTTATATCAACATTTGACTGTCAGCCTCGCTTGGTTGCAAGAAGAGAGTGGTAACGAACGAGGTAAAAGTTTTGTTACTTAGGATAGAACAATTTCAGTATAAACCACAAATATCTGCTGATGTAGAAAAAGAAGTAAAAAAGAACCGTCATGCACCATTATTTCTCTCTAGCTTTCAATCGTGCATACTAATGTTGAACCAAAACTTCGTTATTTCCATCGACTTGAAAAGGTATATTGTTTGTGATGTCAGACGATAAAAATCAGACATGCAGGTATATACCGTTTCAAGTCAATGGAGTGCTCCTAGCCAACCACTTTTGATAAGAAGGCACAAAGAGAATATATGAGAAAGATTATCTTGAAAAAGTGAAACTTACATCTAATTACTTACACAAGATTTTAGGTTAGACTTATTTCAAGGAAATAAAAGAAATTTTCTTATACATCATACACTCTACCCAGTTTTTGGTATCGCCATCTATCGCATCCGCGTATTATGACGTAGTGAATGAAGATTATGATCAGTATTTGACAATTAAGCCAAGTAACTGGAACGATTGAAACCCGATCGGCTTATTGACTTTCTCCATAGCCCATGCTCTTTCTTTCTCTACACTTTTGGTCGATTTTTTCATCCACCGTTTGGTTCTCTGTGGTCACCGATTAAGGGAATCCAACCGCTTAAGGAACATAGCAATTTATCTTCAGAGGTTGAAGTAGAATGATTGAAAGAAAAGAGGAATATTACTATAACAACTAACCTTAAGATATTTTAAGGATTTTTCCGTAAAATTCGCGGATAATTAATGAAAACGAATTAAATTGCACCGTTTGAGGGTTATGAGTCATGACGAATTAAGGGATGTGAGTCATATATGAATAAGATAGAGTGAAAATACGTAAAATTGAGAAGAAAATAGTGTTTCAAGAATGAGATGTACACTTTTCATATCTACCATGCGTTCACTAGCTGACAGCAGTATTTTTAATGACACGGTGGGCAAGAAGACTTTGTTGTTAGGTTATGATTTATATATGATGAATCTTAAGTTAAACATAAGCTACTTACAGATTTTTTAAAGTACTTAGTTAAGCACGTGCCAAGCATTTTTAGATTGGATAGGTAACAAGTACTTGGAAGAACTTCAGATTCTGCATATATTCGTAAGTACTTATCAAATACTTAATGACGTACTTATCAAGTACTTATGTTAATATATAATTGTTAATATATAATAACCATCAGGTACTTGTCTGAGTACTTGTACAAAAGTAGATTCACTAGGGATGTGCTAAGACGTGACTTCAGTACACATTTTTTTCATTATTGAAATCTCACAAATGAAAGAACTAAACTGGACTATTTAAGACTTTTTGTGAAAACGTATAAGCTCGAGAATTGAACTATATCTTAATCTTAGTGAAAAATCTTGATTTATATTTACCACGCATTCACAATACGATAAGTGTTTTTGGCATAACGTCCTTCTGCCATGACTTGTGCGCTAACGCTGGTTCCTTCTGAGAAAAGTACTGCTAAACATCACATGCAACGCAAGCAATTTATTTTTACAATAACATAATGAGAAGAATAAAATAATAATAAAAATTAGCACAAATTACTCTGATAGAATATAAAAAGCGTTGGAAACAACATGTACACCGTCCACTGTTAAAAAAAGATCGTCCACGATTGTTGTCTTCCCATGTGTGTTACAATAAACCATTCCAATGAAATGGTTTCGTTTGTACGTTGCTGTTCCAATCAGTTCATATCTAAAAGTTTATTAAAAAGCGTGCGGTTTTTCTCTCTTGAATTGTTCACATATATAATCCATTGTTAGCGAGTACTCACTTTTGATTTCTCACATGTAAATTTTTTGGTACATTTTTTGTTGTTATTTCTGAATACGAGTTTTGCACAATAAGAATTATCGGCGTTTGATCAACGAACGATGCAGAGGATATTCGCCGTCTCCCGTCGCGTGTAACGTACAATCTTAACAGAAAGAATATAAAAGTTGATGTATTTCCAACAGCAATATTTCATTTACCCTGATTTTTGTTTTTCACTTGTTTTGTTTAAACATGTTTCAACAAAATATTCAATTTTCGTGCCTGGAGGAATATGTGTTTTTTCATCATACGGCATGAGTTTGAAATTGAACGTTACAATACCTTCAGCAGAGAAGGATTGTATTATCGGGAGTGATTGTTGATTTTCAGCTATGATGCAAACAAACAGTTAGGCAAGTGCTCATAGTAGATGTAAACTTTGAAATGTAGATAGTTACATGAATGTTAACATCGATCTTGAACTTTTCTTTTTTTTGGCTGGGCATGTGCTGTTACTACAAATGGATTCATATGTGTAACGTTGTAATTCATTGGTGACATGATCACAATACATTTCGTCTTCAAACCCAAAATAATTTAAATAAATATCGATTTTCAATTTGTTTTTAAATTTTCTGGCTTGTTTATTCATACATTCAAATTCTGTGTCATCCATGTCCTCCTAAAACAGTGACAAAAATGAAGGAACTTGATCAGGTCTGTTAAAACTTCTAGAAATCCATTATCGTATTCCAAGTGATTATTTATAACCGGCTTCGGCTTGTCTGTTGAACTAGACACGAAACAACACACTCAACAAATGTAGATTTAGGGAAATAAAAACGAATCTGGAATGCAAACTATGAAGATTACGTCGACCTGTTGACGGAATGACCGAACAACATAGATTCTCACCTTTAAAGAATTCATTGTTCGTTGATTATATAACTGAGTATCGACGGCTCTTTCCACATGTCCTGTGAATTTCGCCCAAATTAATCGTGCTAAATTCCAATCCACTTGTAATAATGGGCTGCTTTCATGTTCAATAATGTTTGTGCCAGTTTGCTGCCTGTCTTTTTACACAATGACAGCAAAGCTGTCTGAAATGTTTCACTTCTCACAAATGCCATTCGAATAAATACGAGGAAGTAATCGAGTG
>CAJNOQ010008205.1:0-11427 GCA_905250885.1 Didymodactylos carnosus
CAGGAGAAGTTAGGAAAAGCAATAAATGACACAGATCACATATTGCAGGTGTTCGCCTAGCCCCATTGGGGTAGTTTCGCGACCGGAAAAAGCTCATCAGTTCGTAGCGAACTGATGAATTTAAAGAAAGAAACGTGCAGCTATGCCAACTACAAGTTCTCCTTGAGTTATTTTTCTTCTTTTTCTGTTCTATCCTTATATCTATTCGCTTCTTTTTATACCATCGTTTGTTCGAATGTCTATTACATTCCTGATGATGCCAACTGAAAGCTGGCGAAAGGCTCATAAAGTATTTTCAAGATTGAAAGTCATGTTATTCATAGCAGTTCTATATTCGATTTACAAATACTTATTTCCAACTGCTCTACTAACAAATTTCATAACTACAGTGACACTTTTTCTTGCCATTTAGCAATGCGAATCTCATTTGTTCTAGCCAAATCACGACCACTTTTAGGAGAAATCGCTTAATGTAATCTGATAAGGTCTGGCCATGTGGCTAGGGCCTTGCGGAATTGAGTTTTTTCGTCCGGATCCCGATCCCGTCCCATAGGCTTAATTACAATCCGGTTAAATCATTTTTTTCGCTCGAATACATGAACTCAACCACAACTATTGATGAAGACGGAGGGGAAGATGTTTTAGACTGTTGGAGAACACATCAACAAGCATATCCAATGATATCATCTATTGCTCGAGAAATTCTCGCTGTTCCTGCATCAAATACAGAAGTAGAACGACTGTTCTCGTCTACCAAAAACACTGTCTCCGATCGTCATACCAGTTTAGGTGAAAAAAATTAATAAACTAATGTTTCTTCAAAAGAATATGTGGACATTAAAGGAAATGGAGAAAAGCGAGACGGTTGAATCAACTGTCTCGTCAAGTATCAACTGTATTGATACACCTGCGTCAAAACGAAAACCACTAGATGAAAATGAACAGCTATTTGTAACGATAAAAAAATCTAAAATTCAAATTGAAAGTGATGGTATAGATGACGATTGAATTGAAAAGAAAATTAGGCTTTCCCCGTCTGTCTTTCTCTGTGTACATCACTGTTTAGGCTGTTGAACATATATTTTCTTTTTGATTTTCACACTGATATGTAGGCTCTTAAAGAGATATTACTTTTATTTATGTTGTACAACGATGTATAAGCAAGCAAACTGATATTTTGTTTGTTTACTTTATTTTTGTGATAAAGAATATAGTTCCAATAAACTGGCAAAGAAAATCCCAATCCCGAACCCGTCCCGTAAGCTTGACCCCGATCCCGATCCCGTAAATATTTGTCCTCCTATCCCGATCCCGCAGGACTCTACATGTGGCTTTTACAAAACTTTGATCACTTAGTCGCTCATATGTGAACAGTTTTATTTCGTTTGCAAATATTTGTCAAATGCATGTTGTCTGGACTTCTAACCGAGGAAAAGGCAATCGATTGAGGATTTGAAGTTCATAAAATCTAGAAAATAATGTTGAAAAATGTCGGTTTCAAGGAAAAGCAAACTCAGTTGGATGATTATGGATTAGCAAGAGTAGTGACTTCAGTCTGCGATAGTTCTCGATTATGAACATAGAGTTCATCGACTGCGCCCTGATACGCAGTATTTGGAATGGAACCAGAAGAGCAGGCCAGACCGGATCCAATTTGAAGCCATGTTATACTGCCAGAACCCGAAAATCCACTAGAACCGGTGTTGCCGAAAAGAACTCCGTTGACGTACAGCGAGTATCCGTTTGTCACACTGTATGTCCATGAGATGTGTGTCCATGTATTTGCCGTTACATAAGGGCCATATATTGTCGGCCAAGCCCAGCCTTGCACAGTTAGTTGACCCGCGTAGTTAGCAGTTGACCAGACCCCGATCATATTCAAACATGTCCCACCACTCTGATTGGTCGATTGTTGAATGATTGAGCAACTGGTGGTCGACGTTGGATTTACCCACAGAGAAATCGAAAACGGTTTGTTAGAATAAAGACCGAACAGTTGATAGAAACCGTATACTTGAAAATAAGACGATGAACCAGTAAAAACCAATGCTTGATTCACACGTCCGGTAACTGTTGCTGTGTTCGCCGATGTTCCATTTAATCCATTTGGTCCGTTGTCATTGCTTGGGTAAGGTAGATCAAATGAAAAATAGGCTGTCAAAGATGCATCGTTGAGAATTTCTGTCGCTGATTTGGCCCGCGTGCTCACTTTCACATTGTCAATGTAGCCGTTGAAATAGTTTGTTGATAAGAAAACTTGAGTCGAACCGATCTGAACAGTTCCATTTGTTCCCTGATAAGGTTGTGCATTCGACTTTATATTGTCCTGATATCCATTTAAATACAAGATTTGTTGTTGGTTCTGGTAATTATAAACAAATGCAATGTGATACCAAGTGGAAATTGTGAGAGTCGATGAACCGGACAAATCGTTGTATGTAAAACCAATATACAAGCGATTTGCTCGAATAATGAAATACAAACACTGGTTTGTACACGATGAACATTGACATTGGCCGAAAACACCATTATCGCCTGTGTAACTTGTTGTTGAATAAATCCAAGCTTCGATAGTGAAACTCGTATAAGACAGATTAAGAAATGGAGTCGAGACTTGAAACGCTTGACTTGATGACGATGTCAAACTGAGTGCTTCACCGTAACCCACGTAGCTACTTGAGGCCAGAGAATATGTTGCGCCATTAACCGTTTGACCATTGTAAACACCGTACAAATCAGTTGTTATATTGTCAAAAGACCAGTATGCAGAAACAATTGTCAGCGATGTGGTGGTTGCTGTAGCTAAAGAATCAATCGAAGTATGTCGATTGCTAATACTGAAGGTGAACTGGTCAGCCATTAAGGCAACCAGATTGGCGGGGTATTCTCTTCAACTGAATTTAACCGGCGACGTTTCGACACCGATTTTTGCCAATTATCTGCTCTCATTTTTCAGTTGAAACGTAGACGTATCCGGCTCATCTTGTTCTTCAAAAAGCGGTTGTAGAAAGACTATTCTGGCAAACTCATCTTCATTACTTAGTTATCCGATGGAACCTTTTAAAATAATTGCGAATTTATTAACTGTTGAATGGTGACTGGAGATTCACAAAAATGCCCACAGGAACAGCATTTCCACACTATTCCCAGCCCCATATCTCACTACTCTAGACAGACGACATAGTGAAGTATCGTTCTATATCCTGAACGCGTTAGCCGCTGTATAAGCACATCTTGTCCGTATCATTCTCTCTCATCTTTCTTTTCTGTACCCTTCTTGTGTAGGCTCCATGAATATCTCATCGACAATAACAAAGGATAGAAAAATGTGCAAACAATCTTGTCGGTCGTTACCAGAGTCATTTTTCTCAACGGCTCTCTACCGGTAAGTCGTCGATATAGGTTACATGTATGAGCTTTGCACATATGTTGCTCAACCCTGTAACCAAAGCGCCGTGCCCGAATGGAGTTTTTCCACTTAACCAAAACTGACGTTAATTGAGACAGCATCTCATGCTTTATCGAAACATCTATTAATTAATATTGTTTCGAAGAAGAATTTTCTCGAGAAAGTTTTAAGTTATTCATTGAACAGAGCCTGTTCAGAAACCAAGTTCATTCGTATTCTGTTTGGTCTGTACAAACTGCCATTTCCGCTAAAGTGATCGCTATTACATAGACCACAGATACTGTCAAAAAAGCTCACCCTAGTTCGAAATGAAATATATCGACAAGAGCAAAGATAGATTATAAATCAATATAAAGCTGCAAAATTCGACTGAAATACTTGGGGAAACTCCTTCTCATCTCAAATATTCAGCAGATCTTGAGCGGAAAAGGACAACTCTACTGTCAATTACCTGTTTTTCGCGAAAGTAAAACGCTCAGAAGAATAACCGCGATAACAACACCAGCTATTAAAAGACCCAAGAAGACTTTTCTTTGCGTGGACCATCTGCAATTAATCGAAGACGAAAGGTAAGTTAAGCGATTTAAACGAGAAGAAATGTTTCACTTTGCTGTGTTTTGTATGCCAAGTAGATTTGCTTTTTTGTGTAGCTGCATTGACTGTCTGGTAAGAGAAAGTGAAGTTGCTGGGTGTAATGTTTTGGACGGAACCTAAACGAGTTTTAGAACTTTTATGTTATTTCAAATCTTGGCAGGAAGCGTTTTTTTTGGCTCACGTTAGAAAGCTGACTGTTGTTCGTTTCGTTTATAGTGCTTTGACGAAAACCTTGAAGTGTCGGTGGTGCTATCCGATAGGGTGGCGCTTGATGGTCACTGCTTACTGGCATGTCGGAGATGAATGGCTACAACGATGATAGAGAAGAGGTAACCGTCACTGTCGACAAACAGATCCAAAATTATCGATCTTCGACACAGTTATAATTTTTGTTTTTCTTTTGTAAACATCGCTTAGAATATTAAATTTTTATCAGACTTTATCGGTCGAGAATCTATAAGGCTTAAATGCTCGCTGCTTTTAAAAATAGTTCTATCTAAAACTATTGCGTTTTCTTTGGCTCAACAGAGAAGTTATCTAAGTGATTCAAAGATTCTGAGGCAATAAATCGGGAACGGACTTCCGTCGGATCGAGCTGCCCATCGAAAAAACCGTCAAATTAAAATGTTTATCTATTTTTTTTAAACCATTTATTTTTCACATTAGTAAAGTGGCAAAGCGTAATCATATAAGCCACTGACTCTTATACAGTACAATAAAATATGAAAGAAAAGAAAAGAGTAGAATAAGATGAGAATCAAACAAATGAGATAGACGTGTACAAGTACCAAAGGAATGATCTATATCAATAATACCATTGTGAGAGGGAACGATTAGTAGAGAAGAAAAAAAAATTATCTTTGAAGTTACACAATTCGCCTGTACCTTTTTAATATGTCATTCTCTTTCGATAACTGGCTATTAAGGAAGCTATTGGCACTCCCATGCAAAAATTTTGCTGGAAGTGTCAACAAGGACGTCATCTGACATATGAGCGAACTGACGTTGAGCGTTTCTCGAACTACACTTTAATTCGGATTGTATATTCGCACTTTGACGGGCATCGCGCTCATCGGGAAGGGAGGAGGACAGATGGAGGAAAATTTCCGGTATTCAGAGTCATGTCGAACACTCAGTTCAACCATAGTTTCAGCAAGCAGGTGATTTCAAAGAAGTTTAACATTGTGGTAGACTGTATAAGAGATTTAAATATTGGCTGATCTTCTTATTGACACGCGCGAGGGTGCCAATATCAATTTTCATCTATTAGATTTTTAGCTTTTTTACATACGGTGCTGCTAATGCAAAAATCAAGTGGAAAAGGTTTTTGAATTTTCAAATGCATACTCTGATCCATCGGACGCTGCTGATCACGAATCTGATATTATTTTTTCGATTTCACCGAGTTTTCATACAGAAAATCTCAAAATACTGTGAGGGCGTCAAAAAACTTGAAAAAACGATTTTTCAGAAAAATCCCGATTATCTCCTGATCTTTTCATTTTTCGATCTCATCGCTGCGATTTTTGGATTCAGCATCGTGAAGCACATCTAGGCACTTGTCATTCGATGACTTTTCTTCAAGTCTTAAACTCTTGTAGCTGATCAAACACTGATCACTCGAACCTTGAGGTTCTCACCGCGCAATGCTATCTGGTTTTTTGCCATGAGGGCTAGAGGCTTCTTCAATACGCCAAAAAATTTGCCTTGCCTTCCTCCACAAAAGTATGTGTCGTTTTTTCCAAAACCTTTTTCATTTTAGGAGAAATTAGGAAAAGACTGAAAAAGTGCGAGTTTTCGAAAAATCCTTCAGATGATGAGCCCACAGCTCAGCCATATTTCCACCTAGAGACCTGCTATTATGGTTTTCTACGTAAAAAGCAATGCTAAACACGTTGGAAATGCGCTTGACAGATTTGGAGTTTTCCAAGTAGGTCTTCCGAAAAACTAGAACTCTAAGAAACCTTCAAGAGGCTTTTGGAAATCTTTTTTGACTCAAGCGCATCATATGGACAGAGCGTCAAATTCTGAGCAAAATGAGACGTCCTCGAACCTTCTAGCACATATTCAGGCTGAGATAAGACCATTTTACTTTCAGAGATCCGGCTGACCCAAAATCCTTTAGCGGCACCTTACTAACCACCCTCATCCTCACTATCCACCTGCGCTCCTTCTACAGCCCTCCTGGAAGCAGAGAACAGGGATCGGATATTATCCGAAGGACATTGTAATTACATCATCACATTTTGACCCGTTTTTGACAGGTGATAGTACTTTCGTCACGTTAGTTTTCGTCACATAGAAAAAGAACTTTCGTCAAAGTGTATGGTATTTTTGGGGTAGTACCACCCCACACTTTGGTCACAAAAGTGGTGAACTTTCGTAACCAAATGTGTAACATACCTACAACTATCACCACACCCCATCGCGAACTTTCGTCATAACTCACCAAAAACTTTCGTCACACTACTAGCATAGTACTGCTTGCGTGTGGACTACTCCAGTTTGGGCTGCTGCAGTGTGGACTACTTCAGACCGAACTACTCCCAATCGCGATTGAAACTTTTTTTGATACTTTGACTTTAGAAAAGACGTCAAAAAGGTTTTACGCGTCTGCTAAGAAAATGCAATGTTTGTAAAGAAAAAAGTAAGAAGTTATTACTCCAATTTGCATTTCTCAGTTTGCATTGCAGTTGTGACTTTTTGTCACTGAAAACAATGCTGAGAAATTTTTTGATCCCACCCTCCTTCTGTTATCATCAATCGTCATCATTTCTTGACCGTTACTTTCGATTACGTCAACATTTGGCTATCCCCTTCTCTTTGACCATATGACTAATTTTTCCCACAATCAATTTTTAAAGTTCGTCAGGAGTTTTAAGAAAAACTCGTGTTGCACAAAACAACTCAAACGTTGACAGAGTCATATTTGTTTCATCATGGTAGAGCCGTTTTTATTTCAAACTCATTGAGTGAATAGTCTCGAAAAAATGTCCAATTTTAGTAAATAACAGAGTAGGGCGAATGATGAAGCTCATTACTTTTAAATAACATTTAATGAAGCTACTGTGCTCAATTCTCACTGCGCTTTCTTTTTCGAGATAACGATTCGATTGCTGCATCTTTAGAAGCCAGCACGTAGTTTGAGTTTATTTCCCTAAAACCTGGTAAAAGTACTGGAAATGGACAGATGATCGGTGAATAGTCCCGAACGAGTCTTGAATGATCTGAAAGCAAGGATTCGATGATGCTGAGTCGAATGAGGGGATAGTTTTGCCCAAAACTGATTCAATCTCTTTTACAACGAAACGAACGACCGCATAGGGAAAACTTGTGGCCATAGCTTTTTTGGTGATTGCTATCATAGCCGATCATGCGAAGAAAACATCAAACGTTTCCCTTAAATCTTCCTGCAAAAACGCTTCTGAAGCCATCAAACCGGCTCCGACTCAATCGTCGGTGAGGGTCGCCACTCCCGACTCGTCGCTCTTATATTGTATGCTCGCGTGTGCCTATAAACGACAAATTTTAGCGCACTACTAAGGTCCACGCCTAAGATTCTGACTAAAATGCAACCTAACTCTTTGATATCACGTTTCAAATTTCTTCGAAAAACACTCTAGAACGCTGCACACAGAAAAAGAATGTTTGCTGCAAATTAGTAATGCACCATTTCTAATTCTTAATTTGAAATTATTCGAGAGTGGAACGAGATTGAAATGAGTTACCATATGTTTTGATGAATCTACGAGAAAATTTTATTAAAAAACACTGATAATGAGAAATCCGAATATAATATCATATCTCATAAAACGTGATCAACAGCTATCGAGAACAAAAAGTTCAAATCCGATGCTCACTTGATTGATCCTGTAAAATCGAGACATATACTTTTGAGCCGCGCGCTGAGCCCACCACACTTATCGGAAAGAGAATTCTAAACCTTGTCTCTATCTAATAAAAAGTGAAGACGTCCTCGGTTAGCTGATGCCAGTTTCTGGATCATCAGCTTTGAAAGACAAATATCTGCGGAAGCGACATATATGGAGAGCTGAGTTTTTTGGTGTGAGTAGAGAAGAGTAAGGCTAGTGAGGGGAAAAAAATTCGCTCAAAACGGTTGAGACAGACGGCTGCTGTTTGCTAAATACACTTCCAAAAGCAACAGTACAACGGCAGTGCAGTTCATCCGTATAAGTGTCACGAGAAGGGTAAGTATTCAACGATAAGAGTGAACAAAGAAAAAAATGCGCTGCGTGCCATTAGTCTTTTGTGTTTGCAGCAAGACACTATCAGCCAATAACGATGAATTGATCAATGTAGCGATGACACTGCACATCGCCTCGCTTATGTTCGCTTTACCGGCTCAAAAGAACAAGCGCTTACTTTGTGATAAAATCTAGGCAGTCAAACTAATTTCAGAAGATAAAGAAGAGAAATTATTTTGTGAACAATTATTTGTGCCAAGACATCACTTTTAATTACTGGTTTGTGCCAGCATGATTGGTCCGAAACCGAATCCTTAAACTGGTTCAGTTTTCACTCGGTCAGTCGTATTTTTAGT
This sequence comes from Didymodactylos carnosus, assembly GCA_905250885.1. Taxonomy (NCBI): domain Eukaryota; kingdom Metazoa; phylum Rotifera; class Eurotatoria; order Philodinida; family Philodinidae; genus Didymodactylos; species Didymodactylos carnosus. The sequence goes on from CAJNOQ010008205.1 coordinate 8,565, forward strand.
ACGGCGGTCAAACAACAGCGACAGCTGGAGCAAAACGCGATCATGATACACACATGGAGAACAAGTCATTTTAGGAAAATATGTTAGGCCGCTTACGCAGTCTGAACCGAGTGGAGTCGAAATCGAATCTTTAGTGAAATAAACCAGTAAAAGTTCTCTGTAAACACTTTTTTAACTCAGTCACAGTAAGCAGATACCGCGAAAAATAAAACGGGTACTAGGTATTTTGCCAAGGTTGAATGCTTGCGCTCTTTTTTGTTTATGTTTCTCAATTTTTGCTTTCAACAAACGCTCTTTTCGAGATTGAAAGTAAAACTGAATATAATTAGTCCGATAGAAGATTATTGGCCGCTTTGGATGAGTCGAACTGAATACTACAAAACTGTCTCGATTCTGGCCATGCTCACTTTTACTTGAATGATTGTAATCGCATCCAGCAGATGAAGGGAGGTACGTAGACGAACCGGTAAGAAGTGGGGTAAAATTATTTGCTTTTATCCTTGAAAAATGCCCATATAAACTATGACTGTTCTATTTTTTCGACAAATAGGCTGGAGTTTTACAGAATATTTGAGTATCATCCAAGAGCACCTACGAAATGTTGAACAAGAAAAATTTTTACTATCCGAAAATCAAGTATCAGTAAAATTTCTACTTTTCAATTAAAAAGTAATCCAAAATGGAACTTGAGTGGAATTATCAGACACCGAGTATTGCTGATGAAGGAACGTTGACCCTTCTTACGGAGGAAGGAAAGGAAGGATACTCCGTCCAGTGATGGTCGGGGAATTATTTTCATAGTTTTTGGCTAGACGTAGCTTTTCCTTCTTTCATTGAAGTAGCTGGAGCAGAGAGTGGCAATCATCGAACACACTGTTGAGGGTGCTCTTTTGAAAATCACCTTCCTGTTTTTTCAATAGAAAATTGTTAACTCGATACCTGCGGATTAACGAATGGTGGAGACGCTGCTGGTGATAGGTTTCGTTGTTTCCGTTCCGTACGTTCTTCTTCCAGTGCCTGTGATTTCTGCAATCGGATAACTTTCGTTGTTTTGTTCGTCATTGCGTTCTGTCACAGAAAAAAAAGCAACTGACTGACTACCGACAATGACTGAAACGAAACTTCAATTCATACAAACGTGAATATTAATTCTCCAAAATGTATTTTTTTGTTTAAATGCAGCTGTTCTGTTTCAATCATAAGAAAGAGAGATATTCATGACAGCCCTCCAAGGCTTCTTCAGAATTGATTTGATTTCAACTTTGAAAAAAACATCATAGTAATAAAGAGTACTGTGCATTCTTGCACGATTTGGTACGACTGATTACGAGGCTGGTTCAGACTGTATGCCTGTTATTAACCCTTTCCATCCGACTACGAAACCAGAGATGCAAAAAATTAATTTGTAGTATATTCGGTACACGTTGGTCACTGGTACAAGAAAACTGTATTTTTCGGACCTTAGAAATGCTTCGTGTTCTAACGGTCTCATGTTGCCAAATGGCAACATCTGGTCACAATGGGACAAAAATTTTGTAAAACTCATAAACTGTGATTTTGCATTTTGTAAAATTTTGTAAAATAACCAACATCTGTTTCACTATATCCGCTTGGAACAATCGGATATTTATTAGATACTTCCCTAGAAGTCATCATTAACAGCCTTAGTAATAGAAGAGAGCTGTTCTTTATCAAAAATAAGGTATCTGTATTAGGAGCGACGAGATGAAATATTCAAATACTAACAAGGGAAATATGAATATATCTGTAACGAAATATTTAAAAGACAAAGTAGAAACTAAATGGACGGGACAAAATACTTAAATGAAAGGAAGACTGCAAAAGTAAAATATATAAAATAACCTACGTCAATCACTCATACAATATACGACTTATGATCACATAGCGAATACATTATCGTAACATAACTTTATAAGAAATCACGTCTGGCAGCTGCAGACAGAAAATGAATATAAAAAAATTGTTGTCCCTTTGTGGCCGGATGGTGCTGAATAGCAACAAGTGCATTTTTTACTGTTGAGAAGTACTGAATATGTTAGGTTAGCAGTGCTATATATAGTAGTTCTACTAAGCAAAATTGGTCACTAGTTACTCTCAATATTAAATCTTCGGGCACGAAAGAAACAAGTCTTTATGATTTGCACACTCCTCTAGGACTCCAAGTGTGAATCTAATTACTCGCCCAGAAAACGAATATTTTTTGTTCTTCAATACATGGATACACATCACGATCTATAAAAAGATGTAAACTTTCACAATGAGTCAATCCCCACAAGATACCGACTCAGTGTTCCCAAATGCCGACCGGACACAGTAAACTGATTCCTTCACTACATACAACGCAACATTTGCGGAGTCAGTGTCAATATATAAGGGATGGCCCAGTAAAATTGAAATATGAAGGTATGAACAGACACTTCAACTCGCTTCACTCATCTCGATGTCAGTTGTGCGAAAAATCCCGTAAGTTTTCTTCACCCGAAGCCGGATTGATAGTAGTTTAAGTTCTCCAGCAAATGTTTTTGGAAAAAGATTTGTCATCGCTTCCGATAGTGATTCATCATCATCAAGTTGTAGTTAATATTCGGTAAACTGTAGAGAGGGCGAATTTCAGTCTTGGTGTAGAAGTGAAATAAAAATTCACTGCAATTGTTGAACCCACTTTCGAAGACAGGAGAATAATATCAAACAATAATAAAAACAAAACCATAAAAGTTGACATCATGAAAGATTTTATGTACAAACAACTCTACAACAAAAAAAGGGTTATATAGTCATTGTTTTTCGTTTTTTATTGCTTTGCTCAATGCTTTGCTCATCATCATTGTCTAGTTTTCGTTTA
>CAJNOQ010008206.1:0-11427 GCA_905250885.1 Didymodactylos carnosus
CATACCATCCAAACCATCATAACACCACCTAAAAACGGTCTGACCGGCCTAAAAACAGGCAGTAAACTGCTCATTAATTGTCAGTTAACTGACAGTTAACTGGCAATTAACTTGGTGGTTTTCAATGCCCTGGGTTACTACGGGAAGAAAGCGAACACCCTATTAAAACTTTTCTATAAAATCTCGCGAGATCTCACAGGATTTTCATTTAAATAAATTTCGTTAGAAAAAATCCTGTGTTTCTTCTAATAAAAATGCGAGTTCTTGCTTCCCGAGATCTTTAGGAGAGAAAAACACGCATTTTCATCACATGAAACGCAGGATATTTCATCACGAGAATCACACTTCAGTTCTCCAGAGATCTCTCAGAATTTTGTCTAGTTTTTTTCAACGGCTATGACGGTCGTAAAATAACCTTTTGTTTACTAGATGAGATTTGTGAACTACACATAATCCTCCGTTTGGCATATTATTCAGAAAAATCAGCCCGTTTCAATTTCATATTTAAATCTTCTGTTAATTTCGACTACGAAAATTAGATATAGGAATTAAGAATTACAAAGTAAAAGCAATATTACAGTAGCGGAAAATTTTACACCTAAGGATTCAACCTTTTAAGAAAACTTTTTTGGCATACAACCAATGACCATCTTTTGATGGAGGGACGGATATGGTTGAGAATAAGTTTCGTGTAACGGTAGCCCCGCTCCTCTGGCACAGTTATTTATTTTAGCCTGATCTATACACCGACACACATTTTATCATTTCTTTCTGTTCTCTTGCATCATCTCTAGTTCATTGTCACGCATCGATGCACATTACATCAGTTTCGCTTTTGTCACGTATCTGATAGTATTTTTTATCCATTGAATTTCACCTTTGTATGGCCGATAAAATTGATTGCTTTGAATGAGAAACTCCATGAATCTTACACAAAAGATAAACACAGAAGTTGTTGAATGTTCGACAGACTCCGTCTATCTAGGTAAGCATATAGATAACTTAAGGGACCCCCCGCCCCCTCAGAATGCAGTCTTTTTGTATCAAAAAGTCAATTTGGAGACAAACACATGGAAAGATAGCCTGGAGTGTCTGCTTTCAGAATCTGTATCGCTTTCGGCTCTAGAACTGGGTTTCGGTGGTTTTTGAGAGAGGTTTCTGGAAGCCTTGCAAACCAGCGTCTTCAAATAATAATTTATTTCTGGATACTTAAGCAAGTAAAGTTTTTCTGAATAGGTAGATTTGTAGAACAGACTTTTCTGATCTACAAAATAAGAAGTTGCACAATTCTGTGTGATCTAGCCTTCAAAACTTACAAGTATTTTCCTACATGTCCTAAAATAGACCAACGAATGCACAGCGTTTTCTCTCAAAACACGTTTTTTGTTCAAACATGCCCAGTGCGGGACACTTTTTTTAGATATACTTTAAGCTAGAGATCTCGGGCTGGTTTTATTTTAAACTAGACACCTAACTGCGTGGACTGATGGGACCACATTTTTGAATTAGATCTTAGTTTTCTAGAAAATCAAGGATCTATGGAAAACCCGAAATGATCTTGTGGGTTTCTGAGGATCTTGGCTCTCTAGAAAATATATTTAAAAACAGTGACCCACAGTGAAGGGTGGGTTTTTGACCTTGGACTCTAAAAAGCCCCGAAACGGTAAGAGACAACAAGGGAAAAAGCTTTCATAATCAGACTTTCATTAGGCATGCAACGGCTACGGTTTCATAACCGGTGGAACGGTTAACCGTAACCCAGGCCATGAAAAATGAGGCATAAACCGCTCATTTATGTGTCATATATGGCTCATTTTTAAAATCATATTTATTTCATTTATTATATTATAATATAGTGATAATTTTGTCATTTTTATGGGATAAATATGATATTATTTTGGTCATCAAACGAACGACACACTAATGCACTTAAAATGCAGAAAAATGGTCACTACAGTACACGAGGAAATGCAGTGTCAGTAGTAGCAGGATACAAAAAAGTACAAAAAAGGTTGAATCTTTAGATGTGAAATTTTCCGCTACTGTAATATTGTTTTGACTTTGTAATTCTTAATTTCTAAAATATATTTAAAAAAAGTGACCCACAGTGAAGGTGTCATTAGTAGCAGGATACAAAATAATCTTAATGATCTTTTCGCTCAAAGAATCCAAACAATATTGTATATACTATTCTTTCTTTCCAAATAAATTATTCTTTATTTTTCTACAATCAGTACACGAAGCTGTTATGAAGCGGTTATTTACGGTTACGGTTAACCGTTCGATCGGTTACGGTTATGACCGGTTAATAACCATAACCGTTTCATGCCTAACTTTGATATGGCAAACACTTGCTGAGAGTGGCATCAAAATTGGGTGTAAGACAAAAGAGTGCTTTTCTGACGGGGGCCGTTGCATATAAACCACGACAAGTCGAGCTCAATGACCATTTCAGATTTTTTAAGTAGTCTCATCTTGTAGAGCATGTTCGAAAACCTAGAAGTACTGTCCATAACGCTTTTTCACCCAGCTGTAGTCGATTTACGAATGACTACAAAGCGGGTGAAAATTACCAAAATATTCCGGTGTAGTTTCAAGTTTTGGTTTTCCATTGATGCATACACTCTGAGTGTCCTCTACCGATCTGCAAAAACATTTCTGTTGGCAATGTTTTACCCTTGAGAAAAACGATTTTCGAGATCCCCTACCTCGAAAAACCGATATTTTTCCTTTTCTCGTTTTTGAAAACAGAATCTGTTTGAAGAGTCGTTTTAATCAGAAGTCTGTTTGGCGAAGTTATATGGAAATAGTCATTGTATCCCTGTTATCAAAAGTCTAATGATAAGTGTTAACAAGCACAGATTGCAGTAGTCTGTGAAATCGACCTTCTTTCTTTTCTGGGTTTTTCTCAAAATCAAGTTTTCTGCCGAAAAAGTACTGTTTCGCTCCCGTTTCTTCGGCATGGTAAGAAGTATTCGGCGTTCGTGTTCACTGGCACGATCTCGATATCTACTTTCCATGTTCATTCTTTAACTAGCTGAATAAAGAACATTTCTGTAAGACATGTGCATTTAAAAAAGAGAGACAGTATTCCTACACAGGAACAAAAATTCATCAAATAATTTATCTTAACGTCGATGAATTCTGCTTAGGCTATTGTGTCATAACTAGGATTTATTTCGACTTCAACTAATTAATCGATTAATCAGTTGTGTGTGGTGAATTAACAACTTTGCTTATTCAGTGTATTTCAGTTGCACGTGATATTTGCACAATAGAGTTGTCTATTCTAACTCACAGAATATTATCAAGCCTAAAAATGGTTAAAGATGGCGAAAAGACTGGATTATGAAACATCGTTTCTTTTTTTGTCATCTATAGTTGATAGAAGAACAGACGATGGATACAGATAACCCATTTGAGATAAACACGACTTCATAGGTAACAGACCGTGCTGATCATTTTCCCGCAAAAATTTTTCTGGCAACTCCTTTAGAAAAAAGGCGCGAAATTTTGATATGCATTCATAAATTGGATGCAGTTGGGCTTGAATCGTTTCGAGTAAAAAGCAGGTAGTTTTCATGTGTAAAGTCATGAAAGGTCTTTCGCACGTATAAGTTCCTAAAGTCAAGGAACTAAGCGAGTGCAGACGAGCGGTACGTTATCTCTGTCTCTTGTGCATTGCTTGTCCATGGAACATCTGACAGTCATTTTTTTATTTTGCACACACTCACATAGAACGAGCCATTTTGTAAGACCCTAGACTAAAGTCAAGTGAACAACATAAATTCTTAAGAAGGAAGTATAACTTATACTACACTCCAACTACACTCTTTCGGAAAGAGTGTAGTTACCTTCTAACAGAAATAGGACGAACCAATCAGAAAAGACGATAAGCTGGCAATAAACTGAGTCCTAGTGTTTAGTCGTAGGGTGTCTTAACTCAGCATAACCGAGAAATGTTGTGAACTTCGGTGATTCCATAGAAAAAGTGCACAGGGTAATATAAAGCTAAAAAGTTTTCTGGACACCTACTGAAAATGCGAAGGTGGGCTGCAAGTGTATCTGATATATTCGCCACGATAGATTACCTATATTCTGTAACTTTTATTATCCATAGATGATTTTTTGGTGTTATCAAAACCGACCGATATCTCGTGACATCTATCTCCCAAATACAGAAAAAGTTTCCTTAACTGTTTTTCTCTCTGCATCAGTAAATATTATTTCAGTCATCTGTTTGAATGTTTCTCTCCCGCGTAAAAAGTAATTTTCGATGTTTGTCTCTTGTGATTTGCTTATACATGGAATTATCTATCAGCCATTTTTCTTTGTTTTCGCACACACAAGACAGACAACCATTTTGCATGACTCTGTGCTACACTAAAGTCAAGAGAATTATATAATCATTCAATTAGAATTCAGCCATGCGTTTAGTTGAAGTTATACTTTTGATTTGGTTTGATTTCCTTTAGACTCTCTCGCTGTCGTTCGCACAACTAATAAGTTCTTTGTCTTGTAAATATTTTGAAGAAGAATAAGCAACGTTGTGTAAAATCTTTACTCAGTTGTCTTCTTTGATCTAGTTATTTGATCTCTGATATATCGAGACTTTGTAATATAAAAGAGAAAATGCACCTTGAGAAACTGATGTTTTTGCTCAAGCAAAAAACTTCGACATTGCTCTCCACATTAGCTTCGGATTATCTATTTTGTTTTTAAATTCTCTTTCTCTCTCTGCCTCTTTAGCTTATTACTTTCTTTGTGAGAACACATGGTTGAAAAAGCAATCAAAGGAGTTTTGTCTTTTGTTTACTAAACGTCTACTACCTACTAGAAAATATTAGAAAAAATAAACAAGGAAGAAGTTTCGCATGATTATGTCAAACTGGAGATTGGCTAAAATCTTTAAAACTGGAAAGAAAATGAATATGAAATTTAGTGGTGTACGTGAGTCAAATACATTGAACTAGGAAGTATCGTCATTCAACCTCTTCACTCAAGCGGCTACTTCAATGAATATGACTAAAAATCATAGTAAGAAATAGCTGAATCTAACAGACTGTTAGATAATAAAGATGTACTTATTTCACTTTGTAGCTCGGAGCAAAATGGAAAATTCTCATTTTTTATTAGACATTACCTCAAAGTAGAGTGTCTTATCCACGTGGTATACTACAATGACGATACATGCTGATGCTGAGCTGACCGGTTTAAACATTTAACTCTATAAATCACTGTCTGCTGGTTTTAATTTTCATGTTCAAGTAATTTGGAAGCAAAATAATTATCAGAATATCAGAATAGCTTATCCCAGTAGTAGGTTGAGGGATAATGCAATCATACGTACGAAGACACGAAACGTTCCATTTTTCACAGCAAAAGTATTTCTTTTTATGAATTTTTACAAAAACTCACATAGTAAAAATTTGTCCTAGGTCGAGTGCGAAATGTTCTCTGTATGTTTGATTCAAAAGTAAAGATTGTTGACTTACAATGATCTGATGGCCTAATCGTATATTTAAGAAAACATAAGACCATAGATTAGGAATAAATAAAAATGAAAATACAAATTTACTTTTAATAAAAAATTATATTTTTTATTCCGAGAATGTCGACAGCCATTAAAGACGTAATGAAATTGAATTAAAAGATTTAGTCTATCAATCATTAGAGAATGAAGGTCTTATATCGAAAATAAAAGCTCAACTACGTTCAGCTGTATTTAAAACAATTGAAAAATCAGTCATTCAACAAGGACAACATCACCAAACATGCACTCAAGGAAATAGTCGTGAACAAGCGACTCAAACGAATGTTTCTTTTGTAAATTCTCAATCGGTATAACACAAAATATATAATTTTTTCTGATTGTTGATAATTCTTTCTATTGTTTTTAGACAGAATCTGAAAGTGACATTGGAGCTGATAGAATGTATAAAATGTTATTTGTTGTTAATGGTTCATTGAAAATGGGTCCAGGTGAAATGTGTGCTCAAGTGGCTCATGCTGCAGTTGATTTATATTCAAAATTAATCGATCAACATTCAATGGACTTAAATTTTTGGATGATGTTTGGCCAAACCAAAGTTGTTGTACATGGAAATTCAACAGAAGAATTGATTCAGATACAAAATAAAGCCTGTGAAACAAAATCAATCGTTACAACGATAATACAAGATGGAGATAAAACAGAAGTTAGAACATCGTCTATCACATGTCTTGGTAAGAAATGGGTATTTTTGAATCAAAGAGAAAATAATGATTTGAAAAGTCGCCGATTGTATATTTAGGTTTATTTGGTACTAATTCTCAGTTAGATTCCATAACGACTCATTTAAAATTAATATACGATTGTTTAAAATGTTCTAATAATGATATGACGAGCAATGAAGATGGTAGACAAAGTCAAACAAAACAGAAAAATAATACTAAAGAAGAAAATTTGACAGAAGATGCGATAACAATAGTGACCACTTCTCAATCGGACATATCAGATACATAACTGACAAACGCAGACAACAATGGGCATATTAATCAGATAGAGGCAGAAATCTCTGAAACAAAATGACAGATAGTCTTCTCGTTTTCATTTGTTGATATCTTTTTAACTATTTCTCGTTTTACTTTTTATTAAATGTTTAAGAGAGGTAAAAGATGAATGATTCTGACACATCTCATTTGTTTATAATTTCATTCTATTTCAGATATTTTTTTATCTTTTCTGGAATGCATGCAAATTTGATATATTAATAAATTTTAGATGTCAGACGTGAACTTGATTTAAATCTTAATGATAAGAATAATTTTGACTCTATTTGACTGAGATGAATGAATGATACATTTTTAGTATTTTCATCTGTCTCGTTTTATGAATTTTACATAAAGATGTTTAAAAAACATCCAAAACAAAGACATGAACAACAAAGGTACGAAGGTAACTGTTATTAGTCACCTTCTAGATATTTTAAAATACTGTTTATTTATTGTTAGATATTCTCAGAAAATAGTCAATTTTTGGATGTCTCAGTTCATAATGCTATCATTGGCATCAGTCTCAGAATTAGAAACGTGCTGTCCACGTTTCAATGATTGATACAATTGTGGAGAAAATTTTCTTCTCAAAATCAGATCAGTGATGTTTATATATCAGTGATGGATGATATCAAAACAAATTCGTCACAGTAGGCAGTTTTCACTAGGCACGTGATCTTTTGGCCTGCAAGCTAGAAGAAAACATAAGCGTTTTTTATAGGTTATCGACGATTCTCTATCTAGTGGAATGCTTTTCAAATTCTAAAAGAGTTTTCTAAATGGATTTCCAGAAATTCGGTCTATTAAACCACGTAGAAAACCTTTATAAAGCTCAAAAAGAATTGTATTCGATAGAGACACTATTTCTATAGGTTATCGATAAAAATAGTGTGTAGATAATTTCATCTGTCGATAATTTCAAATTTTGAAAATTTCAGTCAAAATCCCTACTAGAGGGTGGACCGTTACCAGTTATCATTACAGTAACGGTAACGATTGAAGCGTTACCGTTACTAGTAACGGGTAACGGCCGTTACTTGTAACGGTAACGGTTTGACTGTATGTGACATAGTGAACAATTTTGGCTTGGCACATGAACATGTGCTAGAAAAGTAGCACAAAAGCCTCTAAATACACTTTTTATAGGTTTTCGTATGTACTCTTTTCAACGACGTGGTTTTCAATTCCCACAGTATGTTCATACTAGTTTGCCGAAGACCAGGTTTTGGAAGAGGCCTGCACACACACACTTTGAAAGTTGGACAACCATGCCACTGAAAAGAGCAGATACGAAAACCTTAATGTTTTGTTTTTGTTAAACTATAAAGCCCTGATAAGAATCTTTTTTGAAGATTGGCTTCTGTGCTAACGTGAACCGAGCTGTAAAGGTTAAAAGTATATCACAAACTCTTCTGTTTTCTTCTATAGCTCACTACTCAGATCTATATTTTATTTCATCTATAAATATCGATAGTAATAATAAACAATAGCTTTTAACAACTAGACTTTGTCTCTCAGGAACATGGAAAATTTAATTGACTTCGACGATAAGCCACAACGACTATTTCTGAGGATAAAGTTTGCAATTGAAAAAGCACTTTCACTTGCGACGGTGCTTGCTGGTATAGCTAAATATTTCTTCACAAACTTTCATAATAGCGGTAGGCGGTCAGTATTTTCCAACCAGAATGAAGATGTGTTAATATCTTTTTTTACAACACAGAACACACCTCTTTTAACTATCCTTTTAGAAAACAAAGACAGGAATGGGAGAAAAGCTAATGCGTCTACTGCTATCCATTGAAAAGAATTTGTATGCCATTAAAAAAATTATGAATTATATATAAGAACACTGCTCGCAGTTAACGTTTTAAGTCAAAATTATATTAAGCAAACTTGAAAGTTATTCATTTAATTTAAACGTTACCCGTTACAGTAACGGTAACGCAAAATCGTTACCGTTATCGGGGTAACGGTCCACCCTCTAATCCCTACACGCACAGGCATGAAACAAAAGAATGAACTAAATTCAAAAGTTTCCCTACACACACGGCTGAATTATACACCATTCGACGTAGTTTTTTCGCTGATTCCAAATATATTATTGGTTTTTAATTTCAATGTTCCTGGACTGCGATAATCCGTATTTATCTATAAAACCTATAACTCACGATAGGAAACTTTTCGTTAACTATGCTGACAGCCAATATATAGAAGAACATTTGGGAAAAATTTCATTGCATTTGGAGCTGTGAAAAAAAGTCGAAACGCACTTTACTGAAGATACCTTTTGGGAAAACTCGCTAGAAAAAAGTTTTGTGTTTTTTCTCCTGTTTCAAAAGCCAAAAAAAGAAATTTTATTTTTGCAGTCGATAGAGAATTTGCCGCAGATTCTGGATATGTGTTTGTTCTTCGAAATGCTTACTTTGATTTTGCACATAATCCAGTTTTTCGAAAGCAAATTGTTTTCAATCAAATTTTTCATAGCGATTTTCCTACTAATTTAGAAAAAAGCGTCCAATGGCAAAGAGATAGAGCGTTTGTCAGTTGCTATTCAGATTACGAAAAATCTCATCTTCACTTTTCCACTTAATGTCCATGTTGTTGCCCACTATGCGCACGAACAAAACAATGTTTAAAACGCCAGTTTTTGTTTGTTTTCTTAAAGGTATTAATAATGACGAGTCATTTAACTCTAAACACATTCAGCACATTATCTTGGTTATGTTAACAGAAAAGAGATTAAAACTTTCTCATGGAAGAAATTTGGTTCTAACGCGTATCTCATTCTTTGTGAAAAAATGGACAGATAATAATGCAAACAATAAAAAACTATAGGTCATACTTGATTTTTATAATAAACACATTCTATCTGTTTAAAAAAAGAATCGATCACACTGAATAATATTTGTTGATTATACTTGTTTTTGAAAATATTCTTTTGGTTGAACTGCTTCTGGTTTAATCGTTTGTAGACTTTTTGTTTGATCCCAGTTTGCCGAACATATTTCTCCATGTTCTATCAACGAACTGATAAGCTTGAATGAAACATAGAGTTCCATCTACTGACCATTTTACATACAGGTCTTTGATAGTGACTATCTTAAAATCTGTTTTGGATCAATTATAAATAGAACTTGTAAGCTATGCTTTCATTTTCGATTAATACTTCGTAGTAATGTGCTAAATCGTTGAGAAAGTCAGATATAAGAGGCTATTTCAAATTGCCCAAGTCTTCTTGTTCACGAAGAGTACTGATCCAAGCTAGAATAAAAGAACACAACAATCTTATTTTCATTCCAGAATGATGCTTTTTAGAAGCATAGTGTCAGTCATTTTTAACGGTACCCCTTCCCCCTTTCCGAGGTTTCTGGAGAACCTCTGCAGATAGAGCTCGATGAGCGGAGCAAAATTTGTCATAGACTCAAAGTTTCCAAATGCAGCCTTCTATGAGATATTGGGTCAAAATTACCGTACTTTTCGCCCCGTTTTCTTCGAGATAGCGCGTTTGGTAGAGTTGAAATTTTTTTTGAAGATTTTAGAATTTTAGACACAATTTAGGGTGGGTATTTTTTTTTTGTTTTCTTATATCTTTTATTCTTTCGAATAAAAGAGCCGAAGTACCGAGCACATCCTTAAAAACGCTTATTTTTTTTACTAAGATAAATTTTGTAAAAGCTGCCAAAAATCACCAGAGCAATATTTTTTGAAATAAAAATAAAAAAAAATATATCCACCATGAAACCTAGTATATGTGAAAAAAGTTTCAGTCCGATACTTCTTACCATGCCGGAGAAACGGGAGCGAAACAGTACTTTTTCGGCAGAAAACTGAAGAAAAATATCGGTTTTTTGAGGTAGGGGACCTCGAAAATCGTTTTTCTCAAGGGTAAAACATTACCAACAGAAATGTTTTTGCAGATCGGTAGAGGACACTCAGAGTGTATGCATCAATGAAAAACCAAAGCTTGAAACTACATCTGAATATTTTGGTACTTTTCACCCGCTTTGTAGCCATTCGTAAATCGACTACAGCTGGGTGAAAAAGCGTTATGGACAGCCGGGAGATATCTTACTTTTCGCAGAATTCTTTGTTCTGTCAGGCTATATGATGTGAAAAATTGTTAAAATTGTTTGTTAAGACTTGATTTTCTAGCTTTCAGGTTTTCCAGAAATCCTGAATCAACCTTTTGAACCTATTATCAAGTTTCTTCATAAAATGGCGGTATGTATCTCATCTGATAGAAAAATCTTCTCGCTATTCAAAATCGTATTCAGCTTCGTTCCAGCTTTTACTGAAAAATCAAAAACAAAGGAGTTCTTATGATTATAAAACACTGTACTACATATATAACATCCAAACGCTTCTTTTGCATATGTTTGACTGATCCCACCTGTCTAGATATTCTGATCAGCTCAGTTTGTAGAGAACGGCTATCCAATGGTATTCTTTTGAAACATATATAGGTTTTCATTATGCCAGAAAAAACCTACAAAGTGAATGTTTATGCCTACCGTTTACTTTGGCTTTGGTCGCAAAACTTTCTATAACTGCGTATCCTAGACTTTTGACGGCGATTCCAGATAGTACACTATGGTAGACATCAAGTATTACCTACCCTGAAGAAATCTCGGTTTCATCTCTTCTTGTTCGTGATAAAAACGAAATGTACGCTTTTCACGCACATAACTTCTCGAACTTTACTCCAGTCGAAAAGATTTCATATCTGCAGAAGAAAAAGTTCGAGCAGCTTAAAAATTTGACCTTATAGGTTTTCGAACATGCTCTACAAGATGAGACTACTTAAAAAATCTGAAATGGTCATTGAGCTCGACTTGTCGTGGTTTATATGCAACGGCCCCCGTCAGAAAAGCACTCTTTTGTCTTACACCC
>CAJNOQ010008207.1:0-11426 GCA_905250885.1 Didymodactylos carnosus
TCATCTTTTTTCTGCAACGGATTGCATAAAAAGTATATTAAAATGTTCTTGCGACTGTATTTTGTGGAGCAAACAGTCAAGGGTGCTGCATCTGTTCTCGTTCAATGTTGACCTCTTCATAATCATACTATGATGACGGGTGGTTCAGCTTCGCAACAAAACGATGACTCATTGTAATGACCCATCGGTGAGCCATCATATTTAGTGTATAATTTGAAAAAGCGGAATTTGTCCAACCTTATATCTAGATCAATGGTCCCTTTTCCACTACGGAGTCTCCTCGTAGCTTCGGCGAGAGTGGTGAGGGTGGTCAGCGGATCGAGCCGCGGGGTTTGTCTATGGGCCGGTTCGATGGACCTGTCCGTGATACTGTCTGCAGAACACCGCATGAAGCTTTAACGTAACTAACTACATACGTAATATTTTATGTATGAAAAACGATGATCTTTTCTTGCGTTTTGTCACAAAATTTTTTGTTTCTGCAAAAAAACGCAGAAAAAAATTCATGCGTGTGATGTTACGTGAGTCACGGAAATTTACCACAGATTTTTGCAAAACAACCGATCTGAACTTTTGCAATTTTCTGCAAAAAGAAATTTTGAAATTTTGACATGCTGTAGTAAAATTTCCGTGTCTCACATAACATCACACGCATGAATTTTCTTCTGCGTTTTTTTGCAGAAACAAAAAATTTTGCGATAAAACGCAAGAAAAGATCATCCTTTGTCAAACATAAAATACTACTCGTGTAGTTAGCTTAAAGCTTCATACGGTGTTCTGCAAACAGTATCACGGTCAGGTCCATCGAACCCGCCCATAGGCACCCCTCACGGCTTGACCCGTTGTCCACCCCACCGCTCTCCTCAAAGCTGAGAAGAGTCACTTAGAGAAATCTGTAAGTAAATTTTCAGAGTAAAAGGACTGTTTATATCAATATATCACTGCACATCTTCCACTTATTCGAATTATACACTAATCACGATGACTCATGGTTTTTTTGCATTGTTAAACAAAAAACATTTTGCGAAAATTTTATTCAAAAAACACACGTAGTATGACGCAAAAAGAAAGATTCTGTGATAAAAGACAAAAAGCTATCGTTTTCTTGTTAAGTTTTGCAGGGTAAAAATACGGCACAAGAAAACGCATATAAGAACCACGCGTTTTCTGGTGTTGCGTTAGTGCGGGTATTTGTAAACTACGCCATCACCCACCAACACCCCCAAACTACCTGAGACCATTCTAGATTAATAGAGCGCGTCAGATAACCGTACACCAACATCCATTAACACCCACTTGGACCGCACCTGAGGTACCCTGAACGAAATACTTTCACCAACATCCGCCAACACCCACCAAGAGCCACCAACACCCAGATGGACGCGTATTTGTATCTGCTGATCATCTCCACATTATTCTGGTCGCTGAGTGACCTATAGAAACGCACGTACAACACGTATCCTGCTCCTCACCCTCACTCGAATCTTTTCATTTAGGGGGGTAACGAAGGAAGATTTGAAGGATCACCCACCCCTGCCTCATGAAACCTTCCTTCGTTACCCAGTAAATGAAAAGATTTGAGTGAGGGTGAGGAACAGGATACGTGATGTGCGTGCGTTTCCATAGGTTACTCAACGTTCTGAATAATGTGGAGATGATCAGCAGATACAAATACGCGTCATCTGGGTGTTGGTGGTTGTTGGTGGAAGTATTTCGGTCAGGGTACCTCAGGTGTAGGCGCAAGTGGTTGTTGGTGGATGTTAGGATAGGGTTATTTGATGCGCTCTATCGATCTAGAATGGTCTGGGGTAGTTTGGGGGTGTTGGTGGTGATGGCGTAGTTTACAAATACCCGCGTTAGTGCTGCCCAAAAAGTGCGAAAAAAGCGCACATTTCTGCAGAAAACGTGAAAAAAATTTAACATGTGTAGGGAATTTTGTCTAGATTTCATTCATATCCGGTTTTAAAATTACTCATGTATCGCTCTTTTCGGACAGTACAACTACTGGTAGCTACAAGAAGCTGTAGTTGCTGTAGTTTTCTTCTTGAAACAGTATTACTTTCTATAGAAAAAACCATCAATTTTTGGTACGAGTTTTCGACTACTCATTCTTGTTAGGCATGTAGCGGTTATTTTGTCGATGCCCTTGGGAGTAGTAGTTTTAAAAATCGGAGAAACTTTTCGAAAATTTTTCGAGTAGGCACCTAATTAACTACTATTCCCGAGGATCCCGATAAAATAACCTATACATGCCTAATTCTTGTAGACTAACATGTTGCTTCGCAATGAGGCATCTCCCAGTTTTCGATAAATTTTTGTAGAAAACATGTAAAAAACTGCGATGAGTCTTACTAACACAATAACTCTATAATGTGGCAAGCATAGCGGTGTAGTATTACCGTCTAATGACTGATAACCCATTGGCGTACTGAGGATTAAAGCTTTAGATATAAATACCATAATGTTATCTACTACTTTTAATCCCGCATTTTTGCAGACAGACAATTTAATTTATATAAATCTAGACTTTCATTCAGGAGAACAAATAACTCAAAACACACCCTGAAATCAACTGCTACAAAAAAAAAGTCCTTTCTAAAACATAAATAAGAAGAAAAACGTAATATTCCACCACTTTAGTCGTACGCTTTTCATTTCTCAGGATATATTATTTTGATAAATCCTTTACAGCGTCAACTACAAAACCTATATGATCTTAAATTCTGTTGGATTATAAATACAAGCAATTATACTAAATGAAACTCGTCGATAAGTTGTCTAACATGTGTTTCCTTCGATTCATGTATCCGTCAGACTCCGTATTACACGATGTCTCATCACAAGGCTACCTACTTTCTAATGTCCTTCCTTTCCGCTGAGTAAAATACTAAGTAATACGGTGTGTCTCTAAAAAATCAGAAACAACAGATTTGCACAATAACCGGTTGCCTCTGGTGTGTAAACGCTCTCTGTTGTTTTTAACTCCTATATCAAATCGCGCCGTACAAAATAACCAATTTTAAAATTGCTTATTTGCTACGGCTCTAATATGGGAAAGAGTTTCTTGTTCTGCCCGATTTACACTCATGTTAATATTACACTGATTGTAATGATATTTTTGAAAAAGTTGTGTCTTGTTAAGTAATGTGATTTTCAAAATCACCTGAATTTTTCATATTTCACACTGTACTCACGCCCTAATTTAGCATGTCTTATGGCATGCACAAGTTATCGAAAAAGTTTTCCGATCAACAAACATACCAATTGTGAAAATGAATTCGAAAACAGCTATAACGACAAAATAAAACGATAATGGTTGTTTACGATTATTTTTATTAAGCATAATTATGATAAGAAATACATGGCCAGGTAAACCAAAAATAGAACACAATATACTTAATATTTTCCAAATTTGTTCGCCTAATAGAGAATAGCTATCCGTCGTGCACAAGGAATCGAATGAAGTCGTGTTATAAGTATCAGCCATATTTCTAATGCATACAATAACGAGTTTGCCACTTAAAACGAACGAGAAGTACTGAAATAAAAAATAAATTATTTTTGATTTCTAATCACACAAAACAACTATTTTCTTTTCATCGGAAACTGAAAACTATATTCACTCTCTTTTATATTTTATTCATAAAATCAATCATCGTATAAAAGCAAATAGAAAGAGGTAAACCTCATTCTTGCTTTTACTTTTCAGCACATTTACCAACTAATCATTCGAACAAAAGAAATCTATTTTGAAGAATCAATATCAATACGAAGTTAGATGAATTTCTTAATTATTATAGTTGAATACTTTTCGTTCGTAACAAACTTTATTTATGTATTTATTTCCAAACGTTTCGATTGACTTGTTTAATGTTCATCATTGAAGACAAAAATTAGATGATAAAAAATTATATTGTGACAAACATCTGTAACCTTTCTTTTTTATACTATCTTTCTTCTTTTCTTTCAGAATATAGAAAATTCTTGCTTGTAAGTTACAAGTTACATGCAGAAAATTTATATGCTAAGAAGAAATTTCTTTGGACTTAATTGTAAAGACAAACAATGTTCATAAACAATCACAGAAAAACTCTGAAAGTCAACGGCTGAACTTCTTTTTTTTTGAAACTTTATTGAAACCTACAGAGAACTTCGTTTCTGCTAATCACCATTAGAAAACACTGTATAAATGAACAAAACAATGTTATCATAGTAAATATTTGCGATCTATACTTAAGTCTTAATCGATGTGTGCCACTTATAATATATATGTCCGATTATATTCATTTTGTCACCGTGATATGAAAATATTTTTTAACATCTAGAAATACTCAAAATTGAGAGCTGCTCAGCTATCTCAAAATAGATACTTTTCAGAGTTCAACACAGACCACGCTTTTGGTCGGACCGGACCGGGCCAGAAAATTTTATAGAGTAGTCTGGTCTGGCTTGAGCCGCAAAGTATTTTGGTCGGATCGGGCTGGGCCGAACTCAGAATTTTTAAGCATGCGTGGATTTATAATTTATGACTCAGTACCAAGAGATGCAAGAAGAAAATCATGCAAAGTGGCCGGGCCGGGCCGGGCCAGATAGTTTGTACGTTTAGTCTGACCGAGCCGGGCTTGGTTCAGAAACTTGCACCACGGGCCGGGCGGGACTAAAAATTTTCGGCCCGTGCGGCTCTCTGCTGGTTTTGCTATCTTGAGATAGCAAAAAAAAGAAAATAAGACTAAAGAATTGGTGAGGATAAGGGTTCACATTTAGAGACCTGACATAACCCGAATCCGACCTGATCTGATTCACTAAATTTTTACTCTTCTGTTTCGTTCTTAAGTTTATGTCTTTTTATTTATCTATTTGTTTAGCGGTGGACATCGCATTACAGGCGAGTGACCTTCTGCTCATAGTCTGCTAATATTACAGGAAATTTGAGCGTTATATCTTTCTAAATTCGCTTTTTATTGAACTTTTCTTCTTGAATGAGAATAGTGTTTTCCTGAAACAAGAGAACATCCTAAAAAAGGCAAGGACAACTCTATCGTTTTTCCTTTGAGATAACATCACGTCATATTCTTCATGCTGAACATATACTGCAGTGCTTTATGCCCATGAAAACCAAAGCAGAAGGTTTGATAGATGAATGAACTAGTTGATATGATAATATGAATAACAACCCGGAGAAGAACATTATCTTTCTGAACAGCAGCGTCTATTCCCACCTGAATATTTGAGGCATTTTGTACTACCTCTTAGGTTCAGTTTCTCAATGTACCACTTGAAAAATTAATTTCTACAGCAAAAAAGCGTATCACCTTACTTTTATAAAATCATGACGTCGTGGTTCAAAGTATTTTCGCACAAACTGGTTTTCCTATGGGGACTATGGAGCAAATTTTCGCTTGTTGAACAGTCAAAATGATGTTATGGGTCTATTCCTCTTTCTTTTTGCTGTTCTAAATTTATTCAGTGGAAATTCTTTTCTTTTTCTTCTTTTTACAAATAAAGCTTAAAAAAAAATGAGACTATGGAGGCGTGCACAAATAATGGCCTGTTTTTATAACTTTTTAAAGTGGCATCTTTTTATGATTGGTCACCATAACGACATCCACAGAGACTTTACACGGCGTCTTTCAAGAGAGCGTCTCAAAATGGTTCTTTTTAAGGGAATAAAAAAGAAATAGAAAAGTCTCGTTAAAATATATAATTACTGGGAATCTCGCCTCGCCGCATGATACCTCAAATCGAGTAATCGCCTCCATCTGCTAGCTAAGAAAGCCATACTGTTGTGTTAGTCAGTCCACTGACTATTACAGAATTATTACTGTTACTACGCATAATGTTCCTTGAGAACAAAAAAGATTCATAACTTTTGAAAGAACTAATATGGGTCCTTTTAGGGTTTCCATGAGCTAACTTTCCTCTATTAACTGACATAATATCATTAAAAATGCAGATGATGGGCATCTGAAGATTTTCTCTCGTTAGCGAATGCAGCTGCTCTGTAATAAGAATTTCAACTGAAAATTCCAGACGAGATAACTTTCAACGAGTAATACAAAATTGAAACTATTATGTACAACAATTATTTTCCACTGTCAACTTATGCTCTTACATCGATTATATTCATTATTAATTATTGTGTAACACATTAGAACCGGTATGCTCAACAATCGCTTGACATTTGTCTAACCTTTCTCTAATCTAAGTTCATTCGACCTTATCTTCGTCTACCAGTTAAGGTCCTTTCCCGGATCAGAAATGCAGATTTTCGTCAAAACTGTCGATTTTGAGAAAAGCCCATGGTTACATAGCCCACAGTGTCTACTTTCTAATGGCATACTTTTTGTGTTGATAGGAGAGGTTTTTCATAGGTTTCGAGCGAGTTTTCCAGAAGCCACGTGGCAAAAATATGGCTTTTTTGCCCTTGTAGTGCATAAGCGCAGGCATGTGTTGCACATGTCCGCGCACGTGTTCATTAGATCCGACTTGACCGATAACCTATAGCAAAATATCGACAAATTACTTAAGGCTGAAAGGCTTTTTAAGAAAAACGCATTTAATAAAATGAAAACTTATTTTGCGTTTTTCTTAAGACTGCTGTTTAGCTTCAGGGTTTTGGCCACGTGCAGGAATTCTCGGTAGCGGTACATCGGAGAAAGAAAATTTTGTTTTTAATTGTAGATAACCCTTATAGGTAGGAGTTGACAGAGTCCGATGTTTAAATTATGCTTGCACTTTTTATAGAAATGAGGATTTCTAAGAAACCTTCGGTGGTTTTTTCAGACTTTGAAGTTCTATTAAGCACCAGAAATCAGTAAATGAGAAATTCAAAAATCGGGCTCTGTCAACTCCTAGCCATAGGTGTTCACTGCAAGACAAAAATAGCCCGAGCTTTCTAACGTTTACCTCGAATGAAAATTCTTGCACGTGGTAGACGCCTACTTTTGGCTCTTGTTGCGAGACCCTCCCACGAACAGTTGCAAATGACGCCAAAAATACAATTTCGTTCCCACACTTTGACATGATCAACATTTTCTGAAAGTTTAGGTTTCTGACCCGGGAGGGGAGTGGGCTTAACGTGACGTACAACAAAAGGGAAAAAATGTTTCTAATTCCTAAAGGCATTCAAATAGCAGAAGAATATTCCCTCAAAATATAGAGATCAAATTCAAGAAGATTTTTTAATTGAGCACAGTTAAAAGGAAATTGTACTTCAATTTTCACCCCATAAATCTATTTAAATAAACTAAGTACATACTGAAATAATTCGATAATTAAATTCAATAAAAACTGATGAAAGTTTTTTATAAAAATGCATTTCGAAGCAATAAGATGTAAAACTAGTGTGCTCAGCCTTGTGAACTAAATATCTCAGTAGAAAAAAATGATGAAGAGTTTCTGAAGAGGCCATTGTGCGGAGAATGAAAAAATGCAACAAATCTGCTTATTCTAATTTCTGTTTGAAGTTTTGGGAGAAGGGAAAGTAGACTAAAGTAAAAAGGTTTAGAAGTGCAAAAGATACCCTTCAGTGACCGGCCTCTACTAGGGTATTTTACATTATTATGGCCCACATCCGACAGCAAAAATGTTCAGTTCGTCAGACTCGTCAAAAGACGCTGTTTAAAATATTTTTTAAATATGTTTTATATAATTACTAAATTTATACCACCATAATTCAAAAACTAAAGGACTTGAAACATTTTGACTTCGGTTTTAGTGGTTTTCCCACTCGGCAATCACCTGATAAAAATGACATCCAATTCTGAGCATCATCAACTTCCTAATCCTGATAGTTCTTACAGAAGATAACTCTTAATGGCATTTTTAAAATTTCCAGATTGTAAACAGTGAATATTTTGATAACGATAGTTTTGTTTCAAAAAAAAGAAAAGACGAACTGAAAGTTATATTTTTTAGTTATATTTCTATTTTGACATACCCGTTCAAGAAATTCTATCATTCACTCGTGTCACTATAATTAATGCAGTTTGCTGTCAGCACCGCTCTTGATTGTTAACTGTTTCAGATATTCAAATTCCATCTCGGATTTATTCTTTTAGTTCATATTTCGTCAAGTAAAAGGCATCTTATGAGACAGATTTAGAATCAGACTTTTGTGCACTTTTTGCACATGTGCTCAAAGCCTTTTATCAGCTTTTGATGCAGAATAGCAAACGGATCTTTAGATTTGATTGATGAGTCGAGCTTCGATGACTGATACACTTACTAATTTCATTATAAGAACAGTTCACTCATTAACAGGTTCAATGAAAAAGAGAGTAAAACAATCGATAATAGCGTAAAAGAAATTTTTTTAGATGATTATACAGATTGATATGATGAACTCGCTGACGTGCTTCCACCGCCACACACTCCTCTTATCTTTGACCATGTAAAACCTAGACCACCTCGAATGAGTGTAGGCAATAGTAACCAAAAATCAAGATTGGGTATAGCCGCTATTCCCGTCTGGTTTTGCTTAAAACGTTTAAATAACAAGCCGCCGACTAAATAAACTACGATGAGTACAATTAAAATAATGACGAATATTGCTCCACCACTGAGACCACCACCAGAGGATCCAATTGGACAAGCTCCTGCAGCTTTCACGATAATATTGAAAGTACATCCAGGTGGTCGGGGTTCATGAACTTCCATTGTTGTTGGTTTTTTAATATTTTTATCACAAATAAATGTTGCTGTCATTGTACGTCTTGGACCACATGTATCACCATTGATTGTAGTCATCACTATTCCTTTGGCATCTTTTGTATATGTAGCATTCGTTGGTTTGCTACCGTCAGTATAAGCTATCACGGCGACAAATGATTGAGTTTTACTTGTTTGACACGCCATAACACCATTAACCATTCTGCCACCACATGACGTCTGCGGAACAATGCCACATGGTGTAAAAGCATAATTGTATTCTTGATCACTGCCCGTCAGTGTGAATGTATTTAATGAATTTAGGTCGTATTTACTAGAACCAAATGTTTGTTGGCAAGATGCCATTTTGTCACCATTAATAATAAGATGACGATGAACGAGTAATAATAAAAGTAATAAGAAAGAATACATTATTTTTTGTAATTAAATTATTCAAGACTCGAACTTTTCAGTTCTATAAGAGATAAATAAAATAAAAGCTATTTCTCCAATTTACTAACCTACAGGTAACTGTTATCATTTTTCTTTTCATTTTCATGTGTTTTTTACCTTTCGGCGAAAGATATTTGTTTTGTTACTCCCTTTGTCATTACATTTTTATGAAGGGGTAAAGTATTTTTCATATCAGTTAGTACGTTTGATTATTATCACTCAATATATTTACTGTCAGAGTATGAATTTCTGCACTAAGCTTTAGTTTGTTGCCAATAATATGATTCGAAACGTTTGGAGGAATTTTCACTTGTTGCTACAAGGATAGAAAAGTCCTTGCCGGGTGATCTTGAAAATAGAACATATGCTATTTACTATGAAATTTTCTCCATATCACAATTGTAGTATTATTATTTTTTATACAATCCTAGAAATTGTAAATAATGAAAGTATGAGAAAAGATGGATGTACCTTTCCTTATGAAAAAGTAAAAACTATACTTTTTTTCAAACGGTCCCCTAGACAAAATTCTACGAATTTCCAATCTATTTGATACGAGAATTCTATAGGATCTTAAAATTAGAGTTCTAGTAGGAAGTCGATAGTAGGCTTCATCGTTCAGTGAATTTTCCTGTTAGGGTCTTATTCTAAAAAGAGAATTCTAACAAATGCTACGCCTTTAGATTATCCCAGATTTCATTAGGATTGTATAGGATTTTATTAAGATCCGTTAGTGGCCGAATCTTCTTACTTTTATATTTTAGAGAATAGTTGTTAGATATTAATATAGTACTTATTAGTGTAGAAAACGGGAATCTTGTGCGTATGTTTGATGGATTGAGACTTTCAAATGCTCACAAAGTGATGCGAGATAATACGAATACAAACACTTTGAAAGAAGGTAAGACAGGGTGATTTTTAATAAGTGCCCGTACAGTGTTTCTTTTTTACGATAGATGATGTGATTCGTCTATACGTGAGTGGCTGTTGTTCTAGAAATGGGCTTGCAGGAGCGCGAGCTAGTTATGGTGTTTATTGGCCTCACAACATTTCACTGAAAGCGCCTTTGCAGCTGAATTTACGTGTCCGATTTTCCCTTTAAAGAATGATAATTTCTTAAAGAAACATTAGTGAGCGGCTGGAAGCTGTTCAGATATCTGAATATCCCAATATATGTATATCTAAATATACGACAATATCTATGTATTTGAATGTCTAAATGTCTGCACAGTGCAATACGGACGCTAAGATAGTTGTGAGACACATTGTGGTTCTAGGATCCAGCCAGGAATTTTTTAGCCACCTTCCTTAGTTACAGGCAAATTGTAGATATTCGAAAATCAAACAGCAGCCTTAAGATCCTACCTAAAGTAAACTAAACCCCAGAGCGATCCTGGTAGAACTTCTGTGATCCTACCAAGAAATGTATAGGTTCCTTACGGGTCTATAGACTAATGTTAAAAAGAAAAATATTTAACGACTAATATTAAATATCAATTAAATATCTTTCCATCTTATTTAAATGTTAGTCCGTTCAATATTTTTCTTTGCTTAAATATGTTTCCTTTATTTTAAAATAATTAAATAATATCCATCTCAGAAAATAATGCAGGTTCCCATTTTTCGAATAACTCAGAGGAAAATGAAGATAGAGACTTGTGGTTTTCAGTTTTCGAAACTAGACATCTGAAACTATCTTTCCACAAGCAAAATCCATTTTTGGAAACATGTCCGAAGGTCGTTTTCCAGAGGATCTTTGGAAAAACTTGCTCAGATTTTTTCAAATTCAAATAGCAATCTATTGATTTTTCTGTATAGGTACATAGTCGGTACATTCTGTAGATAGTCCAAAGTCGAATCATTGGTCCTCAAACAGTCCTGATCTCAACCTGTTGGGCTACTGCATTTGGAACGAGCTTGTACAGGCTGCCAAGTGGAGTAATGTGACGCCGAAAATCATCCTTATTTCGGAGTTGAAACGTGCTGTCAAAGAGTTTCGACAAGATGTGGTGTTTGAAAGTTGTATGTCCTGGACGAATCAATTGTATCGATTGTCACAGAATAACAAAGACTATTAGCGCTAATTAAAAGATACAGTTTTGTAGAGAATTTTATGGTGAATCTTTTGAAAACGAAATAAAGGCTCAGTGATCTAAATTGAACAAGATATCAGCGAAATACTGAGGCCTTCATTTATTCTGGCCCACACGGTATCATATAATCTTGTCAGTTCGAAATCCCCACGTCTTGCAGAAAGAGAAAATCTGCACAAGTTCTTTAAAGATTTTTTTTCTTGAAAATTCTTGATCAAGAACTTGATCAAG